>WOVY01014147.1:0-13472 GCA_013436015.1 Rhipicephalus annulatus | reverse complement strand
GGAAGGCCGCTGTGGTAGCTCAGTGGTTAGAGCATCGAACGCGTTATTCGAAGGTCGTACGTTCGATTCCTGCTCACGTCTGGTTATTTTTTTCATCCACTTTTCTTTCTTTCTTATATACAATCCCTTGGTTTTAGAACTTCCCCTGTACATTCCTTGGCATTACTGTCTGTTAGATCTCAATAATATGTGTTAAACACGGAAAAACGAGCCTTAGGTATACACTTCTTTCCCTTATTTCAATGAACGAGGGTCTCGCACTGGCAGACTTCGTGTGTTTAGGTTGTATAGAGGACAAATAATCAGTGCCTGCTACTAATAAGTTCACGCTGCTACGTGACGCCAAACATGCGCATAAGAGGATTGTTTACACTCGTCGGTTTTTCATTATAGATGGCGCTGACTGTCACTCCTACTTCTAAATTCACTATAACCCAAAAAAGTGGATGTAGGGAAGGCCGCTGTGGTAGTTCAGTGGTTAGTAGAGCATCGAACGCGTTATTCGAAGGTCGTAGGTTCGATTCCTGCTCACGGCTGGTTATTTTTTCATCCACTTTTCTTTCTTCTTATATACATTCCATTGGTTCTAGTAACTTCCCCTGTACATTCCTTGGCATTACTGTCTGTTAGATCTCATTAATATTGTGTTAAACACGGAAAACGAGCCCTTAGGTATACACTTCTTTCCCTTATTTCAATGAACGAGGGTCTCGTACTGGCAGACTTGGTGTGTTTAGGTTGTATAAGAGGGACAATTATTCAGCTGCCCGCTCCTAATAAGTTCACGTGCTACGTGACGCCAAACATGCGCATAAGAGTGTTTTTACACTCGTCGTTCGGCTTATAGATGGCGCTGACTGTCACTCCTACTTCTAAATTCACATATAAACCCAAAAAAAGTGGATGAAGGGAAGGCCGCTGTGGTAGCTCAGTGGTTAGAGCATCGAACGCTTTATTCGAAGGTCGTAGGTTCGATTCCTGCTCACGGCTGGTTATTTTTTCATCCACTTTTCTTTCTTCTTATATACAATTCCATTGGTTCTAGTAACTTCCCTGTACATTCCTTGGCATTACTGTCTGTTAGATCTCATTAATTATTGTGTTAAAACACGGAAAAACGAGCCCTTAGGTATACACTTCTTTCCCTTATTTCATTGAACGAGGGTCTCGTACTGGCAGACTTGGTGTGTTTAGGTTGTATAAGAGGGACAATTATCAGCTGCCCGCTCCTAATAAGTTCACGTGCTACGTGACGCCAAACATGCGCATAAGAGTGTTTTTACACTCGTCGTTCGGCTTATAGATGGCGCTGACTGTCACTCCTACTTCTAAATTCACATATAAACCCAAAAAAGTGGATGGAGGGAAGGCCGCTGTGGTAGCTCAGTGGTTAGAGCATCGAACGCGTTATTCGAAGGTCGTAGGTTCGATTCCTGCTCACGGCTGGTTATTTTTTCATCCACTTTTCTTTCTTCTTATATACAATTCCATTGGTTCTAGTAACTTCCCCTGTACATTCCTTGGCATTACTGTCTGTTAGATCTCATTATTATTGTGTTAAAACACGGAAAAACGAGCCCTTAGGTATACACTTCTTTCCCTTATTTCATTGAACGAGGGTCTCGTACTGGCAGACTTGGTGTGTTTAGGTTGTATAAGAGGGACAATTAATCAGCTGCCCACTCCTAATCAAGTTCACGTGCTACGTGACGCCAAACATGCGCATAAGAGTGTTTTTACACTCGTCGTTTCGGCTTATAGATGGCGCTGACTGTCACTCCTACTTCTAAATTCACATATAAACCCAAAAAAGTGGATGGAGGGAAGGCCGCTGTGGTAGCTCAGTGGTTAGAGCATCGAACGCGTTATTCGAAGGTCGTAGGTTCGATTCCTGCTCACGGCTGGTTATTTTTTCATCCACTTTTCTTTCTTCTTATATTACATTCCATTGGTTCTAGTAACTTCCCCTGTACATTCCTTGGCATTACTGTCTGTTAGATCTCATTATTATTGTGTTAAAACACGGAAAAACGAGCCCTTAGGTATACACTTCTTTCCCTTATTTCATTGAACGAGGGTCTCGTACTGGCAGACTTGGTGTGTTTAGGTTGTATAAGAGGGACAATTAATCAGCTGCCCACTCCTATCAAGTTCACGTGCTACGTGACGCCAAACATGCGCATAAGAGTGTTTTTACACTCGTCGTTCGGCTTATAGATGGCGCTGACTGTCACTCCTACTTCTAAATTCACATATAAACCCAAAAAAGTGGATGGAGGGAAGGCCGCTGTGGTAGCTCAGTGGTTAGAGCATCGAACGCGTTATTCGAAGGTCGTAGGTTCGATTCCTGCTCACGGCTGGTTATTTTTTCATCCACTTTTCTTTCTTCTTATATACATTCCATTGGTTCTAATAACTTCCCCTGTACATTCCTTGGCATTACTGTCTGTTAGATCTCATTATTATTGTGTTAAAACACGGAAAAACGAGCCCTTAGGTATACACTTCTTTCCCTTATTTCATTGAACGAGGGTCTCGTACTGGCAGACTTGGTGTGTTTAGGTTGTATAAGAGGGACAATTATTCAGCTGCCCGCTCCTAATAAGTTCACGTGCTACGTGACGCCAAACATGCGCATAAGAGTGTTTTTACACTCGTCGTTTCGGCTTATAGATGGCGCTGACTGTCACTCCTACTTCTAAATTCACATATAAACCCAAAAAAGTGGATGGAGGGAAGGCCGCTGTGGTAGCTCAGTGGTTAGAGCATCGAACGCGTTATTCGAAGGTCGTAGGTTCGATTCCTGCTCACGGCTGGTTATTTTTTCATCCACTTTTCTTTCTTCTTATATACATTCCATTGGTTCTAGTAACTTCCCCTGTACATTCCTTGGCATTACTGTCTGTTAGATCTCATTATATTGTGTTAAAACACGGAAAAACGAGCCCTTAGGTATACACTTCTTTCCCTTATTTCATTGAACGAGGGTCTCGTACTGGCAGACTTGGTGTGTTTAGGTTGTATAAGAGGGACAATTAATCAGCTGCCCACTCCTAATAAGTTCACGTGCTACGTGACGCCAAACATGCGCATAAGAGTGTTTTTACACTCGTCGTTCGGCTTATAGATGGCGCTGACTGTCACTCCTACTTCTAAATTCACATATAAACCCAAAAAAGTGGATGGAGGGAAGGCCGCTGTGGTAGCTCAGTGGTTAGAGCATCGAACGCGTTATTCGAAGGTCGTAGGTTCGATTCCTGCTCACGGCTGGTTATTTTTTCATCCACTTTTCTTTCTTCTTATATACATTCCATTGGTTCTAATAACTTCCCCTGTACATTCCTTGGCATTACTGTCTGTTAGATCTCATTATTATTGTGTTAAAACACGGAAAAACGAGCCCTTAGGTATACACTTCTTTCCCTTATTTCATTGAACGAGGGTCTCGTACTGGCAGACTTGGTGTGTTTAGGTTGTATAAGAGGGACAATTAATCAGCTGCCCACTCCTATCAAGTTCACGTGCTACGTGACGCCAAACATGCGCATAAGAGTGTTTTTACACTCGTCGTTCGGCTTATAGATGGCGCTGACTGTCACTCCTACTTCTAAATTCACATATAAACCCAAAAAAGTGGATGGAGGGAAGGCCGCTGTGGTAGCTCAGTGGTTAGAGCATCGAACGCGTTATTCGAAGGTCGTAGGTTCGATTCCTGCTCACGGCTGGTTATTTTTTCATCCACTTTTCTTTCTTCTATATTACATTCCATTGGTTCTAGTAACTTCCCCTGTACATTCCTTGGCATTACTGTCTGTTAGATCTCATTAATTATTGTGTTAAAACACGGAAAAACGAGCCCTTAGGTATACACTTCTTTCCCTTATTTCATTGAACGAGGGTCTCGTACTGGCAGACTTGGTGTGTTTAGGTTGTATAAGAGGGACAATTATCAGCTGCCCGCTCCTAATAAGTTCACGTGCTACGTGACGCCAAACATGCGCATAAGAGTGTTTTTACACTCGTCGTTTGGCTTATAGATGGCGCTGACTGTCACTCCTACTTCTAAATTCACATATAAACCCAAAAAAGTGGATGGAGGGAAGGCCGCTGTGGTAGCTCAGTGGTTAGAGCATCGAACGCGTTATTCGAAGGTCGTAGGTTCGATTCCTGCTCACGGCTGGTTATTTTTTCATCCACTTTTCTTTCTTCTTATATACATTCCATTGGTTCTAATAACTTCCCCTGTACATTCCTTGGCATTACTGTCTGTTAGATCTCATTATTATTGTGTTAAAACACGGAAAAACGAGCCCTTAGGTATACACTTCTTTCCCTTATTTCATTGAACGAGGGTCTCGTACTGGCAGACTTGGTGTGTTTAGGTTGTATAAGAGGGACAATTAATCAGCTGCCCACTCCTATCAAGTTCACGTGCTACGTGACGCCAAACATGCGCATAAGAGTGTTTTTACACTCGTCGTTCGGCTTATAGATGGCGCCTGACTGTCACTCCTACTTCTAAATTCACATATAAACCCAAAAAAGTGGATGGAGGGAAGGCCGCTGTGGTAGCTCAGTGGTTAGAGCATCGAACGCGTTATTCGAAGGTCGTAGGTTCGATTCCTGCTCACGGCTGGTTATTTTTTCATCCACTTTTCTTTCTTCTTATATACATTCCATTGGTTCTAGTAACTTCCCCTGTACATTCCTTGGCATTACTGTCTGTTAGATCTCATTATATTGTGTTAAAACACGGAAAAACGAGCCCTTAGGTATACACTTCTTTCCCTTATTTCATTGAACGAGGGTCTCGTACTGGCAGACTTGGTGTGTTTAGGTTGTATAAGAGGGACAATTATTCAGCTGCCCACTCCTAATAAGTTCACGTGCTACGTGACGCCAAACATGCGCATAAGAGTGTTTTTACACTCGTCGTTTCGGCTTATAGATGGCGCTGACTGTCACTCCTACTTCTAAATTCACATATAAACCCAAAAAAGTGGATGGAGGGAAGGCCGCTGTGGTAGCTCAGTGGTTAGAGCATCGAACGCGTTATTCGAAGGTCGTAGGTTCGATTCCTGCTCACGGCTGGTTATTTTTTCATCCACTTTTCTTTCTTCTTATATTACATTCCATTGGTTCTAATAACTTCCCCTGTACATTCCTTGGCATTACTGTCTGTTAGATCTCATTATTATTGTGTTAAAACACGGAAAAACGAGCCCTTAGGTATACACTTCTTTCCCTTATTTCATTGAACGAGGGTCTCGTACTGGCAGACTTGGTGTGTTTAGGTTGTATAAGAGGGACAATTAATCAGCTGCCCACTCCTAATAAGTTCACGTGCTACGTGACGCCAAACATGCGCATAAGAGTGTTTTTACACTCGTCGTTTGGCTTATAGATGGCGCTGACTGTCACTCCTACTTCTAAATTCACATATAAACCCAAAAAAGTGGATGGAGGGAAGGCCGCTGTGGTAGCTCAGTGGTTAGAGCATCGAACGCGTTATTCGAAGGTCGTAGGTTCGATTCCTGCTCACGGCTGGTTATTTTTTCATCCACTTTTCTTTCTTCTATATTACATTCCATTGGTTCTAGTAACTTCCCCTGTACATTCCTTGGCATTACTGTCTGTTAGATCTCATTATATTGTGTTAAAACACGGAAAAACGAGCCCTTAGGTATACACTTCTTTCCCTTATTTCATTGAACGAGGGTCTCGTACTGGCAGACTTGGTGTGTTTAGGTTGTATAAGAGGGACAATTAATCAGCTGCCCACTCCTAATCAAGTTCACGTGCTACGTGACGCCAAACATGCGCATAAGAGTGTTTTTACACTCGTCGTTCGGCTTATAGATGGCGCTGACTGTCACTCCTACTTCTAAATTCACATATAAACCCAAAAAAGTGGATGGAGGGAAGGCCGCTGTGGTAGCTCAGTGGTTAGAGCATCGAACGCGTTATTCGAAGGTCGTAGGTTCGATTCCTGCTCACGGCTGGTTATTTTTTCATCCACTTTTCTTTCTTCTTATATACATTCCATTGGTTCTAGTAACTTCCCCTGTACATTCCTTGGCATTACTGTCTGTTAGATCTCATTATTATTGTGTTAAAACACGGAAAAACGAGCCCTTAGGTATACACTTCTTTCCCTTATTTCATTGAACGAGGGTCTCGTACTGGCAGACTTGGTGTGTTTAGGTTGTATAAGAGGGACAATTAATCAGCTGCCCGCTCCTAATAAGTTCACGTGCTACGTGACGCCAAACATGCGCATAAGAGTGTTTTTACACTCGTCGTTCGGCTTATAGATGGCGCTGACTGTCACTCCTACTTCTAAATTCACATATAAACCCAAAAAAGTGGATGGAGGGAAGGCCGCTGTGGTAGCTCAGTGGTTAGAGCATCGAACGCGTTATTCGAAGGTCGTAGGTTCGATTCCTGCTCACGGCTGGTTATTTTTTCATCCACTTTTCTTTCTTCTTATATACATTCCATTGGTTCTAGTAACTTCCCCTGTACATTCCTTGGCATTACTGTCTGTTAGATCTCATTATATTGTGTTAAAACACGGAAAAACGAGCCCTTAGGTATACACTTCTTTCCCTTATTTCATTGAACGAGGGTCTCGTA
The DNA here is from genome assembly GCA_013436015.1 of Rhipicephalus annulatus. Taxonomy (NCBI): domain Eukaryota; kingdom Metazoa; phylum Arthropoda; class Arachnida; order Ixodida; family Ixodidae; genus Rhipicephalus; species Rhipicephalus annulatus. Next base: position 6,836 of record WOVY01014147.1, on the reverse strand, counting down.
CTGGCAGACTTGGTGTGTTTAGGTTGTATAAGAGGGACAATTAATCAGCTGCCCGCTCCTAATAAGTTCACGTGCTACGTGACGCCAAACATGCGCATAAGAGTGTTTTTACACTCGTCGTTTGGCTTATAGATGGCGCTGACTGTCACTCCTACTTCTAAATTCACATATAAACCCAAAAAAGTGGATGGAGGGAAGGCCGCTGTGGTAGCTCAGTGGTTAGAGCATCGAACGCGTTATTCGAAGGTCGTAGGTTCGATTCCTGCTCACGGCTGGTTATTTTTTCATCCACTTTTCTTTCTTCTTATTTACATTCCATTGGTTCTAATAACTTCCCCTGTACATTCCTTGGCATTACTGTCTGTTAGATCTCATTATTATTGTGTTAAAACACGGAAAAACGAGCCCTTAGGTATACACTTCTTTCCCTTATTTCATTGAACGAGGGTCTCGTACTGGCAGACTTGGTGTGTTTAGGTTGTATAAGAGGGACAATTATTCAGCTGCCCGCTCCTAATAAGTTCACGTGCTACGTGACGCCAAACATGCGCATAAGAGTGTTTTTACACTCGTCGTTTGGCTTATAGATGGCGCTGACTGTCACTCCTACTTCTAAATTCACATATAAACCCAAAAAAGTGGATGGAGGGAAGGCCGCTGTGGTAGCTCAGTGGTTAGAGCATCGAACGCGTTATTCGAAGGTCGTAGGTTCGATTCCTGCTCACGGCTGGTTATTTTTTCATCCACTTTTCTTTCTTCTTATATACATTCCATTGGTTCTAGTAACTTCCCCTGTACATTCCTTGGCATTACTGTCTGTTAGATCTCATTATTATTGTGTTAAAACACGGAAAAACGAGCCCTTAGGTATACACTTCTTTCCCTTATTTCATTGAACGAGGGTCTCGTACTGGCAGACTTGGTGTGTTTAGGTTGTATAAGAGGGACAATTAATCAGCTGCCCACTCCTATCAAGTTCACGTGCTACGTGACGCCAAACATGCGCATAAGAGTGTTTTTACACTCGTCGTTCGGCTTATAGATGGCGCCGACTGTCACTCCTACTTCTAAATTCACATATAAACCCAAAAAAGTGGATGGAGGGAAGGCCGCTGTGGTAGCTCAGTGGTTAGAGCATCGAACGCGTTATTCGAAGGTCGTAGGTTCGATTCCTGCTCACGGCTGGTTATTTTTTCATCCACTTTTCTTTCTTCTTATTACATTCCATTGGTTCTAATAACTTCCCCTGTACATTCCTTGGCATTACTGTCTGTTAGATCTCATTATATTGTGTTAAAACACGGAAAAACGAGCCCTTAGGTATACACTCTTTTCCCTATTTCATTGAACGAGGGTCTCGTACTGGCAGACTTGGTGTGTTAGGTTGTATAAGAGGGACAACTAATCAGCTGCCCGCTCCTAATAAGTTCACGTGCTACGTGACGCCAAACATGCGCATAAGAGTGTTTTTACACTCGTCGTTTTTCTTATAGATGGCGCTGACTGTCACTCCTACTTCTAAATTCACATATAAACCAAAAAAAGAGGATGGAGGGAAGGCCACTGTGGTAGCTCAGTGGTTAGAGCATCGAACGCGTTATTCGAAGGTCGTAGGCTTGATTCCTGCTCACGGCTGGTTATTTTTTCATCCACTTTTCTTTCTTCTTATATACAATCCATTGGTTCTAGTAACTTCCCCTGTACATTCCTTGCCATTACTGTCTGTTAGATCTCATTAATATTGCTACGTGCCAGTGCATGGAGCTGAAGAAGACGAAGCAGATAGACTGGCACGAGCTAATCTGTGGGGCTGGCGCTGCTCGCCTAACCGTCTGTAAATACATCGGTGATCGCTGACTACCCTTCTGAGTCAGTCTGCTTCCCGTAACATATTTGGTGGAGTTGTGCGATCCCCGTCCTCGCCACGGAACTCCGAAGCGGACGCTCCCTCGCGGCTAACAACATGACCACTCAAGACTCGGCTACATCCTCTCCGGTCGTTCCCCCTTCTGCCCGACCTGTCAACCCAGCGCCCGCAACAACTTTCGTGACGCTTCCCGCGCTCAAAGGCCCCGGCATGTTCTCGGGCAGCGAGGGTTCCGACGTCGACCAGTGGCTACGCCTCTACGAACGCGTCAGCGCCACTTACAGGTGGGATCCCACCCTTATGCTCGCAAACGTCATCTTTTATCTCGACGGAACCCCTCGTGTTTGGTTTGATAACCACGAGCATGACATAACAAGCTGAGACAGCTTCAAGGCAAAGATCCGTGAGCTTTTTGGCAACATCTCTGGTCGTCAAGAAGCTGCGAGAAATGAGTTGTCGACTCGCGCACAATCTTCCACGGAGCCCTATATCGGTTATATTCAGGCTGTCCTTTCACTATGTCGCCAAGCTGACGAAAAATATGTCTGAACCTGAAAAAGTTGCCCATATCCTAAAGGGTATCGCCGACGATGCGTTCAACTTGTTGGTATTCAACAATGTGTCTTCTGTTGTTGCGATCATTCAAGAATGCCGCCGGTTCCAACAAGCTAAAAGCAGACGCATCTCCCATCAGTTCCAGCGCCTCCCGAACACCACTGCGACGTCCTCGTGTATCGACACATATCATCCACCAGACACATGTGACAACTTGACGCGAATCGTCAGGCGGGAGCTTGAAGCGGCTGCTCCAGCTAAGGTGGGACCAACGTCCCCTGACCCCTCTCCGCCAATTACGTTGCCTCTCATTCAAGCAGTCGTCCGGCAGGAAATCGCCAGCTTGGGAATTCACTCTATCTCACCGCCTCCCCGCACCGACTACCAGCCCCGATACACGCCTGCACGTCCCTTCCAGACCAGCTCTCCCTCAACGTTCCGTAATCCTTCCGCATGGCGAACACAAGATGACAAGCCGATATGCTTCTCGTGTCACAGAATCGGGCACATTTCTCGTCATTGCAGAAGTCGCTGGGGTCCTCCTGCACAACCGTCCTCCCGTCCCTTCTATGCCCGTCCTGCCTATCGCCATGAGACCAGCCGCGACCATTTTGCCCATGAACCTGCTTCTGAACACCGCTACCTCCCGCTCTCCATCCCCCCAACGTCGCCAGTCGCGTTCTCCACAGCCCCGACGACCATCTTCCCCCGCCTTCCCACGAGGTTCTCCGACGGAAAACTAAGCGTTGCAGCCCCCGGAGGTGGCGCTGCATCGCCTGGACTGACCAAAAATCCTCTTTTGACGATACCGACAAAACGGAACCTCATAGACGTACAAGTAGACGGCGTACATGTCACTACTCTTGTCGACACCGGCGCCCAACTTTCCGTGATGACGAGTGATTTCGCCGCAAGCTCAAGAAGGTTCTCACACCTGCGACCACTCAGTTCGTCCGTGTTGCGGATGGTGGAATAGCATCTATCGTTGGAATGTGCTCCGCTCGTGTGAGCATTGCGGATCGACACACAGTTGTTCTCTTCACTGTCCTTGACAAATGCCCCCACGACGTAATCTTAGGCCTCGACTTCCTGTCCGCGCATTCTGCTCTCATAGACTGTTCGACCAGTACGCTCCGTCTACAATTTCCCGCAACAGAACCTCTTACACAACGGCCGAGTCGCCTCTGCACAACGGGACACGCGCGCCTCCCTCCACAGACACTGACCTACATAGAGCTCGTCTCAATGCCACCAGTTCCCGACGGTGACTATGTTCTGACCCCTATCACCGATCTTCTCATAAGCCGTGGCATTACATTACCGCACACCATTCTGTCCGTCGCAGGAAATTCTACATGCCTCCCAGTTGTCAACTTTAGCTTGACACCTCAAGTTTTGCCACAAGGGATCTCTTTGGCGTTGCTCTGCACCTTAGAAGACAATGCGGTAGATGTTTTCGAGATGGCCGCCCCTTCTGACCCCCACGCTCAACATCAGTCTCCCACTTGCTCCGACAGCGCTATTACTTCGATGATCGCTTCCAACTAAACACCGCAGCAGACTGATGAGCTCCACCGGGTTCTGCTGTCCTACATCGACGTTTTTGACATCAGCGGCCGTCCGTTGGGGAAAGCTACCGGTATGAGCCACCGCATAAACACTGGTAATGAGCATCCTATTCATAGGCGCTCATATCGGGTGTCGGCGGCCGAGCGTCACATCATCCAAAGTGAGGTCGACAAAATGCTCGCCAAGGACATCATTGAGCCATCTTGCAGTCCTTGGGCTTCTCCTGTAGTGCTAGTCCGCAAGAAAGACGGTGCATGGCGTTTCTGTGTGGATTATCGACACCTAAACAAAATTACCAAAAAAGACGTCTACCCTCTGCCACGAATAGATGATGCGCTTGATTGCCTCTATGGGTCCCACTATTTTTCCTCCATAGACCTTCGTTCCGGCTACTGGCAGATAGAGGTAGATGAAATGGACCGTGAAAAAACGGCATTCATCACCCCCGATGGCCTATATCAGTTCAAGGTCATGCCCTTCGGCCTTTGTAACGCTCCAGCCACCTTCGAACGAATGATGGACTCCCTGCTCAGAGGATTCAAATGGTCCACCTGTTTGTGCTACTTGGACGACGTCATTGTCTTTTCACCAACATTTGAAACTCACATAGAGCGCCTCTCAGCCATCCTGGGAATCTTCCGTCGCGCTGGCCTGCAGCTCAACTCGTCCAAATGTCACTTTGGACGCCATCAAATCACAGTGCTTGGCCATTTAGTAGACGCCAACGGTGTACAACCAGACCCGGCAAAAATCAGCGCCGTCAAAAACTTTCCTGTACCACGATCTGCGAAGGATGTACGCAGCTTTATCGGATTATGCTCCTACTTCCGACGCTTCGTGAAAAATTTCGCGCACATAGCGAGGCCGCTTACGCAGCTCCTCAAGAAAGAAGTCCCGTTTTCATGGGGCTCCGAAGAGGCTTCTGCGTTCTCGACTCTCGTCGCTCTTCTCACTAGCCCTCCGATTCTGGCACACTTCAACCCTGCTGCCCCTACGGAAATCCGTACAGATGCAAGTGGGCATGGCATTGGTGCAGTGCTGGCTCAGAAACAACATGGCCATGATTGCGTATTGCATATGCCAGCCGTCTCCTATCCGCCCCTGAACGTAACTATTCGATAACAGAGCGTGAGTGCTTGGCTCTTGTATGGGCGGTGGCGAAATTTCGACCTTATCTATACGGACGCCCATTTTCGGTAGTTACCGACCACCACGCACTCTGCTGGCTGAACTCTCTGAAAGATCCATCAGGCCGCCTTGGTCGCTGGGCTTTGCGCCTGCAAGAGTTTTCCTATTCGGTGGTCTACAAATCTGGTCACCTACACCGTGATGCCGATTGCCTCTCCCGGTACCCTGTCGACGATCCCGAGGACACTGACGAGTCCACGGAGAACTCTATCTTGTCAGTGTCCGACTTCCTTAATATTGGGGAAGAACAGAAGCGTGATCCAGAGCTGCTTGACATCATCAGCCGTATAGAATCCTGCACAAATGATGCTTCCGTCCGCTACTTTGTCATTCAAAAGGGTGTGCTATACCGTCGCAATTTCCGACCAGACGGGCCCGACCTTCTCATTGTTGTGCCTAAGCATTTGCGCCGCTGTGTTCTCACCGAACTTCACGACGCTCCCACGGCTGGGCACCTCGGCGTATCCCGCACGTACGAGCGCGTCCGACGCCGTTTTTTCTGGCCAGGCCTTGCTCGTTCGGTACGCCGATACGTCGCCACATGTGACCTATGCCAACGTCGTAAGACACCGTCGCTGCTACCCGCTGGCCATCTTCAACCAATTGACATACCCGCGGAACCATTTACCGTGTTGGGTTAGACCTGCTTGGTCCTTTTCCCACATCAACATTGGGAAACAAATGGATAGCCGTTTTGACAGACTACGCTACACGCTACGCTATTACGCGAGCTCTACCGACCAGCTGTGCAACCGACGTCGCTGACTTCTTGTTACGGGACGTTATATTGATTCACGGTGCCCCGAGACAGCTTCTCACAGACCGTGGCCGTACATTTCTATCCCAAGTCATCGCCGACATTCTGCGTTCTTGCTCCACGCAGCACACACTGACAATCGCTTACCACCCTCAAACAAACGGCCTCACGGAACGATTTAACCGCACTTTAACAAATATGCTCGATATGTACGTGTCGCCCGACCACCGAGACTGGGAGCTTGCCTTACCCTACGCAACTTTCGCGTACAATTCATCCCGCCACGACACAGCGGGATTTTCGCCGTTCTACTTATTGTACGGAAGAGACCCGACTTTACCACTGGACACAGTCATCTCAGCTCACACCTCGTCCACCAGCGAGTATGCCCGTGACGCGATTGCGCGAGCCGATCATGCCCGTCAGCTCGCTAGCGCTCGGCTGATGGCGTCGCAAACCAACCAATGCCGTCGGTATGATGCGGAACATAGAGATGTACACTTCGCTCCCGGTACCTCGTTTTACTCTGGTCCCCTCTTCGTCGGCTGGGCCTATCCGAAAAACTTCTGTCGCATTACACGGGACCCTACCGTATATTGCGTCAAGTAACACCTGTCACCTACGAGATCAGCCCCACCTGCCCATCATCATCTACTATGCGGCCCAGTGATATCGTACACGTCCTCCCGGATCAAGCCCTACAATAATGCGTCAGATAACGACCTTTAAAGCACCGGGACGGTGCCTCCGCCGCCGGGGGTCATGCTACGTGCCAGTGCATGGAGCTGAAGAAGACGAAGCAGATAGACTGGCACGAGCTAATCTGTGTGGCTGGCGCTGCTCGCCTAACCGTCTGTAAATACATCGGTGATCGCTGACTACCCTCTGAGTCAGTCTAAC
>WOVY01014146.1:0-28277 GCA_013436015.1 Rhipicephalus annulatus | reverse complement strand
TTTTTTTTTTCTATTTCAGCACAACGGCTCAAAACCTCATGTATATGTAGCTCCAAAAGCAGATTGTTTGAAGGGCGCTAAAGACGCTTGTTAGAATCATCAATAAACGTGTTTTATTTTGGGGGGGGAGAGGAGTTGACAGAACCTACCAACGGTAAATTGAAAGTCGTTATACCGACCACCCCGCCCTGTCCAGCAGCTACCAACAATCCGTCGACTATTGGCAACCGATAACCAAAAGGAGATTTCCCGAATACCGTTCAATAGGCGCCAAATCCACGTATTAAAGACCATATAAAAGGTTGCCTAGCGCTGTATCGACCATCTCAAACCAATTACTCAACACTCTATTGACCATTGGCAACCGATAACCATAAAAATTTCTATATTTCTATGAAAGTTAGACACTGAATCAACCGTGCTAAAGGCTGCATAAGCAAAACATGTTTCCTCGCGCTGTATCAAGCTTCTCACAACGTTTACATTTATGGACTATTGGCCACAAATAACCAATAGAAATGTCCCTTATAACGTTCAAGAGATGCTAGAAAAACGGTGAGTTAAAAATGTTACACTGTTTTGCAAGCTGGCCCATTACAAATGTATTGTCTACTATTTGTCGTTCAAAAAGTATTTGATGTATCTGCCTAATGAGGATTATTCTTTCTTTGAGAGAACGACCTAATGTGAATGCGGGCACTGCTGCGCTGCATTAAAGGGGCCGCACCTACACTTGGCCACTCTTCCAAATTGAGAATGAACCTCGCAAGCAGACAACGTAGCTTAAGAGCTTCGGTAAACGGCAATAAAGCTTGTTCTAACGTGATATTGCACCACATGCTTGACATTGTGGTAGCTTACAGCGAGGCATTGTTTGAAGTTTACTAAAAATGTTGAAATATATTGCACTGCCAAAAAATATTGACACGAGATACATTTTAATGAACTGCCAGCACGCTTGAGTACACGTAAGTTATATGAAAACCTGAAGTTAGTGACTGCAGTTCTGATGAATATTAGCAGAGTTCCAGTCAAATATAAGATATCACATCTTTTTAGGTGAAGCTTTTATTTTTAGCACCATGGGTGATTGAATGTATAACTGTGAGTGTGTTGATATAGCACAGAAGTTTCAAAAAAGGCATTTCATGCGTAGACTGCCTACAACATCACAAAACGACAATTAAATAGTAAGCAAATGATCATATACAGAAATGAAAAAAATAATAAGTACGGTATAAACACGAGGGGACATCAAAGAGTAAAGCAAGTACTATTTCTCGCGCTATAGAGTTTAATAACTGTGCTAGTATCAAGCACTAAATTAATGTCATTTGCCAAACTTCTATAAAACATGTCACTCTTGATCCCGCTTTAGTCGATAAGAGTGTAAGAGTTGAATTTGAATTACTGTAACATCCTCTATGCAGTCCACACTTGGTTTCATGCGATTTTATTATGCTTGAAGGACTGTTCACGAAAGATTTGCCATTGATGCAGAAATTATCGAAGCTGTGCACAATTGGCTACAGGCGCAACCAAAAAATATTTTCCTCAATGCGATCAAACTTGTGAAACCTTGGGCACAGCGCGCTGTGGTGCAGGAGAGTTACAAAAAAACGTATGTTTTAGTTTTCATCATTGGAATAAAAGGGCCTCTAAAAAATTTCTTTACTTATTGAGTTCCCCTGATACATGGTAGCTACCAAATAAACTATTTGGAACCATAAAAGTTTATGTTACAAGCATCAAAAGTAAAAATATCCTATTAACACAGCACAATCAACTTAAAAAAGGAATTGCAGAATAGATGTGTGTTGCTATTCGTAGAACGTGCGTGGTTTTTACAAAGTGCTAAAATGCGTGACCACGAACTTGCTCAAGGCTTAATCACAGTTCACATTAACTGTGCATAAACTTGTGGTTTACAAAATAACAAAATATGACCTAGTAATGTAATGGGCGTTCGATTAACATATGTGGCCACTTACACACTTGCACATTACAAAATCACAGCTCTGCCCAATCGCTTGCACAACTCATCTTCAGCTGCTCAAATGACTTTGGTTCCTTCGACAACAGTGAGGCTAGGGTGCTCCTTCTTTACAGTACATTCATACCCGGAATTATGAAATAATTTCAGAGGGAGTCTTTAGCAAAAGTTTCACATGACCGAGCGTAATGTACATTATGCTTCCATGACACTGGAATTTTCTTAGTTTTGAGTGGGTATAAGTACAGCGCATGGCCAGCATATCAGTTGGCACCTGACTCCAGTGATAAATGCAAGAAGGGCATGCTGAACAATAAAGCTTCATAACGTTACGGTTCACCAACATTACGTAATGGCAGCGTAAGTATGTCGAGCTTAACCCGCGTTGATACAATAAAATACATTGATAACAAAGAAACATAAAGTAATGTGCAATACCATTTAACGCAACGTCCCAAACCTTGTACCCTACCATGTGGTGCAACGACACGGCGGTTTCAGTGACGTCAGAGCAAGTGTAATAGGTTTTAAAAAAGATAGAGATTTAAAAACACGCTGCGTAGGGAACAGCAATGCTCCTGACAAAACATTAATGGTTACAAAACATTTTACAACCTATGTAAACAGCTCTAGGCAGACACGCAAAGAAGTATTGTCCAAACGTAACCGAAACAGTCTCACCGGTGAGTACTGCTACTGAGGTGTCGGACATCTACGGCGAGCAGATACGAGAAGAGGGAAGCCGTCGTCAGAAGAATGAGGTGAAAAGGTGGGCGACGCTCAGGTACATGCGCCAACGGAACGAGGTCGACGAAGTCACGCAGTCTTCTCCTCGGACGCGTGGACCAGGTACCATCTACGCTTTAGGCCAAGCGAAGCAAGCCGCTCCTACACTCTTGACCTCTGCCAGGCGCTCGGGACACACCCCGACCGTGATGCTGGGGAACCGCCTTTCTAGCTCCAGCCCGAACGAACAACCCCTTGCGAACCACGTGTAACCACACTCCATGCGCACTTGTTTTTGTTTACCTTCACTTGTAGCTTGTCTCCCCCTCGTGTCGCAGGCCCTCGTCGTCTTCGTCTTCACGCTAGTTTTAATGTGATAGCGTTACAGAGCTCGTGTCCCAGAAAACCCGCCGTCGGCGTCGTTTCCGTTGGTTGTGAGCGAAAAATCGTCTGTGCCTCTGTGACCGAAAAATCAAGTTATCAAGATTGCCGCGGGAGGCTGCTACTTGTCCACGCGTGCGCGCGCGATCACACTGAAAAGGCCGCGTATTCGAATAAAAAAAAAGTGCTCAAGGTCTCGAGGCGCGGGTAGCTTCTTTGCCCTGCCACCCCTCCCTGCTTAGCTTCCAGCGTTTTCGTCAGGATGAGATAAGAGATAACGCAATTGCAGCATGCGACAAACCTTTGTAACCTTTGTAACTCCACTCGCACTGGACGGATTCTTGAAATTTTTGCGGCGTTGAATTCTCGAGGCAATAAGCTCTTCTAGTGATTTTAATTCATGGTTACTTGAAAGAGTGCTTCAGGGCCCCTTTAACGCATTTTATTCGACAGATGTCACGACGAAAACGAGCAAAGTCGGTGATAACAGCGCGCTGCTCTAATCTACTGTGTGCATGCGTGTGTATGTAACAAAACATATGAATAAGTATGCACTTAGCGGTTGACGGGTGCACTAGGGTGTCGGATTTCGCGATCGCATTCAACTCTTAAAGGCAAAGCTTAAGGGTCCCCCAGTTAGTTTCCACCGCGCATCTGCCTGACAGATTCGTCTGCTATACCCATGTCAGCTCTTACGTAGAAAACCATTATCTTCACCAACGGCTCCGTTGGTGAAAATAATGATATGTATATCAATATTACGTGAGACGCCGTAACGAAGGATTCCGGAAATAATTACCATATATTCTTTAGCTTTCACTAACATCGCACAGTACTTGGACCTCTACAGTTTCGCCTCAATCGAAATACGACCTCCACTGCCGGGATCGAACCCGCTACCTTCGCGCCACCAGTCCAGTACCCTGGCCACTGATCCACCGAGGTGGACTCCTGCCTTGTCTCATCGGCCCGCGCGTAGTTTTGGAGCAAAGTTCACCGGCCAACTATCGCGAGACGCCACTTGTAGTGCCAACTGACCGCCATTACCGAAGTTGTTCATGTATGACGCATGAAGCTCTTCACGCCACGGTTCCTCGTCACCTTGACTGCAGCAGCCAGGCTGGCCGCTTTAGTTGGTTGGTGGGTTCCTCCACATCTTTGCGCAACCCACTCTGGAGAATAGGACATGATTTACTGGTTGATTGCCCCTTTTATACTGGTGCAACCCACCATGGTGAGATCGGCCATGCATGAAAGGAGCGGTGCATTGCTATATAGAAGCATTTTTTTCATAACTTCAAAATGGTAAGCAATAGAAAGTTTTGAAAGCATTTGTTATAAAATTTCACAATAAAATAAAAAAACAACAAGAAAGACTACCGTTCTTGATGAATATTGTCACGGCTAAAGGCCGGGCAAGAAGACAGAGGACGACGAAGTGATGAGCGTGGACAGCACCCACGATTCCTCTGAGAAAGAAGAAGTCGAAGTGGCTGCTCTTTTGTTCTGTTAATACAGAGTCAGGCCTAGTATCCCAACATGTTGAGAGTTCACGACCAATAGCTGACGGTGAATCTGAAACTGCGCCATCGTATTATCCGCCAGCAGGAGCCTCTGCAATAGGCGTCCACAGCCAAAATGAGGAATCTGAAACCGCACCCTCGTATTTTCCGTCTAAGCACCCTCTGCAGTAGATATACAGAGTGTTAGTGAGGACAAAGCTACATATACAACAGATTCCGATGACATGGATTTGGACCCTAGGTCCCTGAAGAGATCTAGATCCCCTGTGTCAAAGAAAACTAACTCACCGAAACAAACTAAGAACAAAAAGTATCTGAAAGAAAAGGAGAGCTTTTCGAAGAGGGATTTCTTGAAGGAAGGCATTCTAGAGAAAGCTATAGCGGAAGCAGCTCTTTCGAAACCATAGGGTCGCTTAAGATTCTCCATTGGAATTGCCGATCAATCCATTCTGCATCTACGGATTTGGTATACTTGACTTCTAAATTCGCTCCTGATATTATAGCATTACAAGAGACATGGCTATCTGTACATAATTTGTTCCATTTAAATAACTTCCAATCCTTTTGATTAGACCGTCCATCGAGAGGTGGGGGTCTAGCTCTCTTTATTAATAATAGAATTAGTATGAAAGTCAAATGCTCATACAAACATATGTCGCGAGAATGCGAAATTTTGGCAGTAGACATTACACTGCCCAACTGCACTCTTTTCCCTTTAGTTAATATGTATTTTCCGGATGGAGTTCAAGACACACGAAGTTTGGATCTAGCTACAAAATCATGGTGCAAAGACAAAGTTTTAGTTGGAGACTTTAATTCTCACCACACGAGTTGGGGTTTTAGAACTGATCTTAGTGGGAAACGCTTGTGGGAGCGGACAATGGCTAATGACCTGACGTGCCTCAACGTGAGAACCCCCACATTTATTCGTACTCACTACAGGTCGGCCTTAGATTTAAGTTTTGTCAGTTCACCCATTACTACTTCTTCTTGGAAAGCGCTGGACTGTGGCACCAACAGTGACCACTTACCGATAAGTTTAGAAATTTCTTGTCCGATAATTCCATCTTGTTCAAATGTAAGAGTATTTGTAAATTACACTAAATTTAGGAATGACCTGAAGTCAGCACTGGCTACTCACTCGGAAGAGAGCGATGATAAAAAGCACTGAAATAAACGCAGTCATTAAAAGATCCTACAAAAGAGCCGAATTTACTGTTGAATCCACAAAAAGAGTATATAGCCGTTGGTGGAATGATGAATGTACAAGAGAGCACCGACGACGTAAGGCAGCTTGGAAGCAGCTCTTACATAATCAATCCCCACAAAACTGGGCCGATTATAAATTCATTGCTGCGGGCTTTAAAAGAACGGTAGCTCAAGCTAAACAAGATTATGACAAAAGACATTATGAATACCTGTCGAAGCCTAAACATATGAAAGCACTGTTCCGATATATGAGAGCTCAGAAAATCTTGCCATCACCAGTTAATGTAGCTTGTGATAATCTGTCGGCACGAGAAATGACCACTACCTTAGAGGCAATAGGTAAAGGTCTGGAAAGCAGATTCACTTCAGTAGTGCCAAACAACTGGCACAAGTCTACGACAAGGTCTGACTTTGAAGAAGTGACACAGACTGAAGTATCCAACGTGATTAAACATTTACCCTGTGCATCTCCTGGCCCAGATGGAATCACTGTAGCCATGATTAAAATTCTGTTCAATTTATCACCTCGAGACGTCGCCAATGTTATTAACTACTCCTAAAAAACTCATGGGTGCCGCAGGATTGGAGGATAGCAAAGGTGATTCCTATACTAAAAAATCCGGGTGGAGGATTAACAGTCGATAATATCAGACCAATCTCTCTAACATCTAACATGGTCAAACTAGTAGAGAGGGTCCTTCATAGCCGAGTAAGTATCTGGATGACAGACAATTTAGTAATAAAACCGAACCAAATCGGCTTTCGTAGTGATTTCTCAATTGGTGTGCCCATGCTGATTTAGAGAGCCGAATACAGCTCGCGCGTAAAAGAAGGCAATACGCTGCTTTAGTAACGCTTGACATAGCCAAGGCGTATGACAGTGTGGAGCACTTCATATTGTTAAATAGGCTAGAGAGATTGAACTTCCCACAATATTTTGTTGAGTGGGTGGCAGAATTCTTAAAATCAAGAGAATTCTACTGCGTCAAGGATGGATGTTCCTCATCTAGATTTAAACAAACGCGCGGAGTTCCCCAAGGAGCAGTCTTATCTCCAATATTATTTAATGCTTTAATGAGCACAATTCCAACAGATCAAGAAGTTACTGTCTACATTTATGCTGATGACATCGCACTCTTTGCTGCTGACTGTAATATTTACTCACTACAACTTAAATTACAAAGATATATTAACATGTTAGAAATTTGGTTGCAGTCGATTTCGTTATCGTTAAATGTCATCAAAAGCGCGCTCATGGCATTTCCGCTTGCAGAACCAATTTCAATTTCAATTCTATATAAACAGTAAACCATCCAGCAAGTAGACTCTATAAAATATTTGGGAATCATTTATAATGACAAACTTAACTGGAGTCCACACATAGAGTATATAACTACCAAAGCACAGCGGGCTTCAGGCTTACTACACAAGCTAAGTAACCGGAAATATGGATTACGGAGGCACACCTTGATAACGTTGTACAAGATGTACATGCGCCCTATCATGGAATTTGGCTGCATATTATTTTCAGGTGGCCCTGCTTATAAAACGAAACCTCTAGTTGTCTTGGAGCGAGAAGCACTGCGAATGTGTCTGGGACTCCCTAGATTTGTGGCTATCAACGTACTGTACCAGGAAGCGCGCCTGCCTACACTACTTTGTCGATTTCGAATTTTGACCGTACAAGCATTTTTAAAATTTTATAGCTTACCGGCAAGAAGATCTCAATATGCTTTTATCGCAAACCCAGACGCCTTCTTTCTTGCTCATTGGCCACGGTTTCACACACCTCAGATAATGTTTGTACGAAAAAATCTACAAAGTATAAATGTGAATTCAGCAGAATGAGCAGAATAGAGCCGATGAAAGGAATGTTCGGAAAAACCTACATTCGTGTTACATCGTACATAATGAATAGCACAGCATAAACGGAGACATCTTGTTTATTCCATCTTCTTCTTCTCTCCGTGGCGGCCACCGAGCGCGTGCCACCGCACAGCGCTGTCGTCGGTAGCGACGCCTTATACCACATATCCCCTCTTGCAAAAAAAAAATAAAATAAAATTAAATAAAAAATAAATGGTAGAAACACACAAAACTGTTTTTGTCTACTTCCTAATGAAGTCCTTCAATTTCTTTGGGGTCTTCTTTTTACGCTTGCTTTTCCTTGCAGGCGCATTAAATCCTGGACTGGTCAAAGCTTGCGTGCCGTCTAGTGGAGATGATACGGGGTCTGCCCTTTCATGACCATCCGCTCTTGATGTGTCCCATTGGGGCGCACTAGATGACCGATCAGATGCAGGGGACCAGTTCATAAGAGCGGAGGTTTCAGGCTGTAATGCATGAGAAGACCGATTAAATGCAGGTGTCCAGTTCATAACAGCAGGGGTGCCCGATTTCATTTTGTTGACCGCTCCGGGGTGAACTGCGATTAACTTGGATGCGTTCCACACACGCCCATCTTCCAAGAGGTACGAGGCCGGTCCACGTTTTCCAATGATCTTCTTGGGCGCGGAGAATTGTGAAGACAGCTTACCGTGAGCTGCAGTTGTCTTAACGCGCACGTAATCACCAACGACGAAACTGGGTTCCTTGGCTCCACGTTTTTCATCGGTGTAGCTCTTCGAGATCATTTGCTTGTTTTGTACGCGCTCTCGCAACTGTTCAATCGCCCTTGACGGGTCCGTGCTGAAGCATCTGTCGGGCAATCCCAATATGTCAAGTCTGGTGCGAGGTTGGCGTCGATGAAGAAGAACAGCGGGTGTCGCACCAGTAGTCGCGTGAGGCGTACAGCGATATACTTGCAGGTAATCAAGCATGGCTGTTCGTACGTCACGACGTTCAAGCAGGGCTAGTTGAATGTACGACTTCAGCACCCTATTGAATCTTTCCACCAAGCCGTTAGCTTGTGGGTAATACACGGAGGAGTTGTAGTGCGTTATTCCACGCTCCGTGAGAAACTCGTCAAAGCTTGCTGAAGAGAACTGTGGTCCATGATCGGATACAATACTACGTGGGTAGCCTTCTCGCGCAAAAAGTTCAAGTAAAAACTTCTTCACTGTAGAAGTGGTCGCATCTCGCACGAACGCCACTTCAGGCCACTTGCTATAATAGTCAATGGCAGTAATTGCATAACGGTAGTCGGCCGAAGCTTGCGAGAATGGTCCCACAATGTCGATGGCAATTTTTTCCCACGCCGCGTCAGGAAGAGGAACAGGTTGCAGTGGCGCTGGAAAGGTACGTGCGGACTTGTCACAAGACTGGCAAATCACGCATGTGCGCACCAGTTCTTCAATGTGACTATCCATGCATGGCCACCAATAGGACTCTCTCAGGCGAGCTTTGGTACGACTAATGCCTGGGTGTGACTCGTGGGCCAGATCCATAAGGCGGCGTGTCAAAGTTGCAGGCACGACAATCCTGTCACCCCGGCATAGGATATCACTTACGACAGAGAGTTCAGCCTTCACGTAAAAGTAAGGTAGCAATTCTTTTGACAGTGATTTCTTGTCAGGCCAAGAAGTAGTCGTGAAGTGCTTAACTTCACAGATAATCTGATCATTGGCACTTGCTTCTTGAAGTTCTGGCATGGTAACTACGGGAGACAACAAACAGATAAATTCCTCTTCTGGTGCATCGCGGATTAAACTCTGGACGGGTAGCCTGGAGAGAGCGTCAGCCACGACGTTTTCGCTACCTTTCCTGTATTCGACGGTATAGTTGTAGCAGAGCAACCGTGAGGACCAGCGCGCAATCCTTAATGGTCGGTGACCGGTGCCTTTCGTCGAAAGGAGCGTAACCAGCGCTGCGTGATCCGTTCGTAAGATGAAAGGTCGTCCCCATAGATAAACGTGCCAGTGTTCGCAAGCCCAGACGCAGGCAAGGGCCTCACGTTCGCCGACTGAGTATTTCCGCTCATGCGGTTGAAGTGTGCGGGAGGCGAATGCGACAGTTTGCAGTGAGGTCCCGTTGTCCTGCTGAAGTACTGCACCTAATCCATATCCTGAAGCATCAGTTGTAACGAACACAGGCAAGTGAGGATCGAAAAGATGAAGCACTTCGCAAGATGTGAGCAGAGATTTCAGGCGCTCCAAACTGCTCTGTGCTGCCGCACTCCAAACGAAAGAGGCTTGTCCCCGTAGCAAGGCGCGCATTGGCTCGACAACATCCGAAAAATGAGGAATGAACTTGGAATAGAAGCCTGCAAGCCCCAGTAGCGAGCGGAGTTCGTTAATATTTGTAGGTGATGGTGCCTTTGTTATCGCCTCAATGGATGACATCAACGGAAATAATCCTTTGGCGCTCACAACGTGACCTAGAAAAGTCAACTCTGCCACGTCAAAGACACACTTGTTGTTGAGCCGGAGGCCAGCATCAGAAAGACGTTGCAATACAGCGCGCAAGTTTCCCAAATGGTCCTCTCGGGATCGCCCATACACAATGATGTCATCAATGTAAAATAGGACACATTTGCACCCTTTCAAGATCATGTGCATCATTTTCTGGAACGCTGATGGCGCCGACGCTAGTCCGAAGCAAACCCTCTTGAAGCGAAATAGTCCATCGTGAGTGATGAACGTGGTAAGGTCACGGCTCTCTGAACTGAGCGGTAACTGGTGATATGCAGAAGCTAAGTCTAGCTTCGAGAAACGCTGTGCCCCAGCCAGGCTGTTCAGGAGCTCCTCAGTTTGGGGCAAAGGAAAACTGTCTACTACCACAGCTTTGTTTGGCTCCCGTAAGTCAACACACATGCGAATCGAGCCGTCTTTTTTTCTGGCTACGACAATAGGGGAGACCCACTCAGAAGAGTCGACACGCTCAATGATGCCCTGAGCTTCTAATTTCTGAACTTCTGCCGAGACTTGCTCGCGAATGACAAGTGGCAGTCGTCTCAGTTTGCTGGCCACCGGTTGTACAGACGCGCGAACTCTGACCTTGTGAGTGAAACCTCTCACAGTTCCCAGCTCTTTTGCAAATAGGTGCTCAAACTCAGAACGTAATTCTGGAGGTAGCACAGGAGTTTCTTGCGTCATTAGAAGACACCTGAGCGGTGACCCTTGGATCTTCATATCCAGAGCAGCGATGCCGTCTAATCCCAGAATGGTTGTTCCCCCAGGCACAACGTATAGTAGAACAGAAGTGCATCGGCCGTGAAATGAGGCAGTAGCAATGAAGCATCCTTGTATAGGAATTGCTGCCTTCGAATAATCGAGAAGCTGGACGGATGTAGACTTCAGTGGATACGCTTTAGAAAAATAGCGTTGGTAAAGTTCTTCGGCCAGGATCGAAACCGATGATCCTGTATCGATCAAAAATGGTACAGAAATTCCTTCTATTTCCAACGCTGCGTAAATTCCCTTCTTACGGCTCCAGATCTGACAAACACTTAAATGGTCGTCTGGATCAGCTGTATCGTTACCTTCCGCTACATGCTGAACATTCTTCTCAAACTTCCGCAATGACTTGCACACCTTTTCAAGATGGCCAATTTTCTCACATTGTCGACACCTATGCGCTTTGGCCTTGCACAGAGAGCTATTTGCAAGGTGTGCCGTAGAACCACAACGATAACATACTTGCTCTTTCGGAGATATGCGACTTTGACCGTGCATGTTATAGCAAGTACATGTGCTACAATGCCGTTCTCTGTGATTTGAAGTATCTTTTACACGATGAACTTGCAAGTCATTTTGTGCAAGTTCTCTTGCTTCATTAGTCGCTTGATCATGCTGTTTGGCAATGGTAAGAGCCTTAGAAAGCGTGAGAGACTCTTCCAGCAGAAGGCGTTCACGTAAGTATCCACTTGTGGTTTTCTCTATGAGCTGGTCGCGTATCATGTCGTCCGTTAGATCACCGAAATTGCATGCTCCTACAAGACTTCTCAGCGCGGTGACGTAATCAGCCGCAGTCTCACCTGGGGCCTGCGCACGTCGACGGAAACGGTGACGCGCTGCAGTGACGTTCGACGTGGTTTTGAAGTGACCTTCCAGCGTCGCGATGGCGCGGTCGAACACATCAGGACTAGGGGACGTCAGTGTACCTGCCGCAGCGCTCGCAGGCACGAGGCACGGGTCGTCAGTAGTCGTCAGAGTCTGGAAGATACGTTGTCCTTCCAAGCCCAAGCAGTTGAGCAGGATCGCCTTCCGACGAATGGCAGGTAGGTCGAAGGCGCCAGAAGCAGCCATGTAATTCTTGAAAGCCTGGATCCATTGCTCCCATGGAATGTCCGGGTGTCCAGGTGACGACAGGAACGGAGGTGGCGGCTGTAGCCCCGAAATACTCATCGTAGAAGATGGTAGGCAATAAACGAGGGCACAGATGAGGTTCAGGCCGGTAGCACATGGGCTGGTGAATCCTCGTCGCCAAAATATGTTACATCGTACATAATGAATAGCACAGCATAAACGGAGACATCTTGTTTATTCCATCTTCTTCTTCTCTCCGTGGCGGCCACCGAGCGCGTGCCACCGCACAGCGCTGTCGTCGGTAGCGACGCCTTATACCTCGTTTATTGCCTACCATCTTCTACGATGAGTATTTCGGGGCTACAGCCGCCACCTCCGTTCCTGTCGTCACCTGGACACCCGGACATTCCATGGGAGCAATGGATCCAGGCTTTCAAGAATTACATGGTTGCTTCGGGCGCCTTCGACCTACCTGCCATTCGTCGGAAGGCGATCCTGCTCAACTGCTTGGGCTTGGAAGGACAACGTATCTTCCAGACTCTGACGACTACTGACGACCCGTGCCTCGTGCCTGCGAGCGCTGCGGCAGGTACACTGACGTCCCCTAGTCCTGATGTGTTCGACCGCGCCATCGCGACGCTGGAAGGTCACTTCAAAACCACGTCGAACGTCACTGCAGCGCGTCACCGTTTCCGTCGACGTACGCAGGCCCCAGGTGAGACTGCGGCTGATTACGTCACCGCGCTGAGAAGTCTTGTAGGAGCATGCAATTTCGGTGATCTAACGGACGACATGATACGCGACCAGCTCATAGAGAAAACCACAAGTGGATACTTACGTGAACGCCTTCTGCTGGAAGAGTCTCTCACGCTTTCTAAGGCTCTTACCATTGCCAAACAGCATGATCAAGCGACTAATGAAGCAAGAGAACTTGCACAAAATGACTTGCAAGTTCATCGTGTAAAAGATACTTCAAATCACAGAGAACGGCATTGTAGCACATGTACTTGCTATAACATGCACGGTCAAAGTCGCATATCTCCGAAAGAGCAAGTATGTTATCGTTGTGGTTCTACGGCACACCTTGCAAATAGCTCTCTGTGCAAGGCCAAAGCGCATAGGTGTCGACAATGTGAGAAAATTGGCCATCTTGAAAAGGTGTGCAAGTCATTGCGGAAGTTTGAGAAGAATGTTCAGCATGTAGCGGAAGGTAACGATACAGCTGATCCAGACGACCATTTAAGTGTTTGTCAGATCTGGAGCCGTAAGAAGGGAATTTACGCAGCGTTGGAAATAGAAGGAATTTCTGTACCATTTTTGATCGATACAGGATCATCGGTTTCGATCCTGGCCGAAGAACTTTACCAACGCTATTTTTCTAAAGCGTATCCACTGAAGTCTACATCCGTCCAGCTTCTCGATTATTCGAAGGCAGCAATTCCTATACAAGGATGCTTCATTGCTACTGCCTCATTTCACGGCCGATGCACTTCTGTTCTACTATACGTTGTGCCTGGGGGAACAACCATTCTGGGATTAGACGGCATCGCTGCTCTGGATATGAAGATCCAAGGGTCACCGCTCAGGTGTCTTCTAATGACGCAAGAAACTCCTGTGCTACCTCCAGAATTACGTTCTGAGTTTGAGCACCTATTTGCAAAAGAGCTGGGAACTGTGAGAGGTTTCACTCACAAGGTCAGAGTTCGCGTGTCTGTACAACCGGTGGCCAGCAAACTGAGACGACTGCCACTTGTCATTCGCGAGCAAGTCTCGGCAGAAGTTCAGAAATTAGAAGCTCAGGGCATCATTGAGCGTGTCGACTCTTCTGAGTGGGTCTCCCCTATTGTCGTAGCCAGAAAAAAAGACGGCTCGATTCGCATGTGTGTTGACTTACGGGAGCCAAACAAAGCTGTGGTAGTAGACAGTTTTCCTTTGCCACAAACTGAGGAGCTCCTGAACAGCCTGGCTGGGGCACAGCGTTTCTCGAAGCTAGACTTAGCTTCTGCATATCACCAGTTACCGCTCAGTTCAGAGAGCCGTGACCTTACCACGTTCATCACTCACGATGGACTATTTCGCTTCAAGAGGGTTTGCTTCGGACTAGCGTCGGCGCCATCAGCGTTCCAGAAAATGATGCACATGATCTTGAAAGGGTGCAAATGTGTCCTATTTTACATTGATGACATCATTGTGTATGGGCGATCCCGAGAGGACCATTTGGGAAACTTGCGCGCTGTATTGCAACGTCTTTCTGATGCTGGCCTCCGGCTCAACAACAAGTGTGTCTTTGACGTGGCAGAGTTGACTTTTCTAGGTCACGTTGTGAGCGCCAAAGGATTATTTCCGTTGATGTCATCCATTGAGGCGATAA
The DNA here is from genome assembly GCA_013436015.1 of Rhipicephalus annulatus. NCBI lineage: Eukaryota > Metazoa > Arthropoda > Arachnida > Ixodida > Ixodidae > Rhipicephalus > Rhipicephalus annulatus. The sequence continues at coordinate 13,889 of WOVY01014146.1, read as the reverse complement.
CAAAGGCACCATCACCTACAAATATTAACGAACTCCGCTCGCTACTGGGGCTTGCAGGCTTCTATTCCAAGTTCATTCCTCATTTTTCGGATGTTGTCGAGCCAATGCGCGCCTTGCTACGAGGACAAGCCTCTTTCGTTTGGAGTGCGGCAGCACAGAGCAGTTTGGAGCGCCTGAAATCTCTGCTCACATCTTGCGAAGTGCTTCATCTTTTCGATCCTCACTTGCCTGTGTTCATTACAACTGATGCTTCAGGATATGGATTAGGTGCAGTACTTCAGCAGGACAACGGGACCTCACTGCAAACTGTCGCATTCGCCTCCCGCACACTTCAACCGCATGAGCGGAAATACTCAGTCGGCGAACGTGAGGCCCTTGCCTGCGTCTGGGCTTGCGAACACTGGCACGTTTATCTATGGGGACGACCTTTCATCTTACGAACGGATCACGCAGCGCTGGTTACGCTCCTTTCGACGAAAGGCACCGGTCACCGACCATTAAGGATTGCGCGCTGGTCCTCACGGTTGCTCTGCTACAACTATACCGTCGAATACAGGAAAGGTAGCGAAAACGTCGTGGCTGACGCTCTCTCCAGGCTACCCGTCCAGAGTTTAATCCGCGATGCACCAGAAGAGGAATTTATCTGTTTGTTGTCTCCCGTAGTTACCATGCCAGAACTTCAAGAAGCAAGTGCCAATGATCAGATTATCTGTGAAGTTAAGCACTTCACGACTACTTCTTGGCCTGACAAGAAATCACTGTCAAAAGAATTGCTACCTTACTTTTACGTGAAGGCTGAACTCTCTGTCGTAAGTGATATCCTATGCCGGGGTGACAGGATTGTCGTGCCTGCAACTTTGACACGCCGCCTTATGGATCTGGCCCACGAGTCACACCCAGGCATTAGTCGTACCAAAGCTCGCCTGAGAGAGTCCTATTGGTGGCCATGCATGGATAGTCACATTGAAGAACTGGTGCGCACATGCGTGATTTGCCAGTCTTGTGACAAGTCCGCACGTACCTTTCCAGCGCCACTGCAACCTGTTCCTCTTCCTGACGCGGCGTGGGAAAAAATTGCCATCGACATTGTGGGACCATTCTCGCAAGCTTCGGCCGACTACCGTTATGCAATTACTGCCATTGACTATTATAGCAAGTGGCCTGAAGTGGCGTTCGTGCGAGATGCGACCACTTCTACAGTGAAGAAGTTTTTACTTGAACTTTTTGCGCGAGAAGGCTACCCACGTAGTATTGTATCCGATCATGGACCACAGTTCTCTTCAGCAAGCTTTGACGAGTTTCTCACGGAGCGTGGAATAACGCACTACAACTCCTCCGTGTATTACCCACAAGCTAACGGCTTGGTGGAAAGATTCAATAGGGTGCTGAAGTCGTACATTCAACTAGCCCTGCTTGAACGTCGTGACGTACGAACAGCCATGCTTGATTACCTGCAAGTATATCGCTGTACGCCTCACGCGACTACTGGTGCGACACCCGCTGTTCTTCTTCATCGACGCCAACCTCGCACCAGACTTGACATATTGGGATTGCCCGACAGATGCTCGATGTTGCGGGTTCGCGGCTATGCAGCTATGCGGGCGGTGCGAAGAAGAAGACGACGACGTTGGTGGGCTGTTCGAAAATACACAACGGCTGCCATCTTGACTGCTGGAGTACTTTTCTACTCTAAAGTAGTAAATACATTCGCAACATTTTTGGTGGTGGTGCTGGGTACGACGCAAGACGGAACTTCGAAGCGGACGTGTTCTCGACTGCCCGACCATGGCAACAGAAACCAATTCTGCCGCTCCTGTTTCAGCCGCGACTCCGGCGCAGCCTGTACAGCCGGTCGTATTGACGCAACCGCGCGACCCTGGCAACTTCTGCGGCACCGACCATGTTGACGTTGACGACTGGATTCCGAAGTTCGAGCGGTTTGCAGCAGTGTACCGGTGGGACCCTACGATGATGCTCGCCAACGTTGGCTTCTATCTCTGCGGAACAGCTGGCGCGTGGTTCGAGGCTCATGAAGCGGACATAACCAGCTGGGATACTTGCAAACAGAAGCTTCGTGACCTGTTTGGTAAGGCCGTTGGACGCCAGCGGGCCGCTTCTAAAGAACTCTCTGGTCGGGCACAAACTACGACCGAATCATATGTCACCTACATCCTTGACGTTCTCGCCCTTTGCCATCGTGCCGACCCCAACATGTCCGAGGAAGACAAAGTAAGCCATTTACTTAAAGGCATTGCAGATGATGCTTTCAACATACTGGTTTCCAAAGACTGTTCCACCATTGATGACATCATCAAAGAGTGCCGCCGATTCGAAGAGCTGAAGAGTCGCCGGGTCGCCAAGAATTTCTTGCGACTTCCGAACACGGCCGCTACGTCATCTTGCGAGGACCTTCAGCCGCCATGCAGTCAACCACATAACAACGAGAGTGTAGTTCGCATCGTTCGTAGAGAAATCGAGGCCGCGTCTCCGTCTTTTCTGACCCGCCCATCTGATGATCGACCAACGATCTCGTTGATCCAACAGGTCGTGAGAGAGGAGCTGGCAAACGTTGGGCTGCAGCCTGTATGTTCGTTGACGGAACCTCGGGTCAGTACCATAGCGCCTTCTCCTGCACCAGAAAGATTCCGCCGCTATCGTGATCCTGCTCAGTGGAGGACACAGGACGACAAGCCTATATGTTTTCATTGTCATGGTGTAGGACACATCTCCCGCTACTGTCGTTTCCGCACGTATCCACCTCGGTCGTTTCCTGGCTATCGACGTGACGACAACCACCGGCCCCTGCAGTATGGCGCTCGTGACGATGGACCGTACAATGGCACTCCTGCGACACCAGTCCGCCGGTCCAGCCGTTCGCCGTCCCCGCATGACCGTCGCTCCAGGTCACCTCAGCACCGCCGCTATTCGTCGCCCCACCCTAGTGGACGCCCTTCTTCGGAAAACTGAGCAATGCAGCTCCCGGAGGTGACGCTGCATTGGACTCCCGACCTGAAAACCCTCTGCTGACCTTGACTACGGACAAGAACCTGCTTGATGTAGAAGTGGATGGCCTTCCTGTTACTGCCCTTATTGACACCGGCGCACATATTTCAATTCTGAGCTCTGACCTCCGTGCACGATTAAACAAGGTCCTTACGCCGCCAGAGTCCCTATTTGTACGTGTCGCTAGTGGAGCGACCCCGGCTGTGCTCGGAATGTGCACCGCGCGTGTGAGATTCGCCGACCGCCAGACGTCCGTTCTATTCCATGTTCTCGCTCACTGTCCACATGACGTCATCCTTGGACTCGATTTTTTGTCCGACCACTCCGCTGTAATTGACTGCTCAGCCGGCGTCGTGCAACTTGACTTGCCTGCGGCCACCGAAGAGTCGAAGATGGTACAGAACAAGCTTTCGTGCGCTGAGTTTGTTCGCCTCCCACCCCAAGCCCTAACTTGTGTCACAGTTGAACCATATCCCAGTGTTCCGGATGGGGATTACGTGGTCTTTCCCTCTCCCGGTGTTTTACTGGCCCGCAACGTTTCCTCCCCGTACACCATACTAACTGTCACAGCGAACAAGACGTGCCTTCCTCTTCTGAACTTCGGACTCAGCCCTCAAATCCTACCACAAGGCATTGTTCTCGCCACTCTTTCGCCGTCACACGAGTGCCAGATCTCATCAGTGTCACGTGAACTGGCCACAGTCGCCTCCCCGAACCCGCATAGCACCGACGCAGCCAAATCTACACGGCTCAACAATGTAACTAAGATGATTGCCTCAGACCTGTTGCCGTCTCAGGTCAAAGACCTCACTGATCTTCTCACGAGCTATTCGGACATATTTGACTTTGACGGTAGGCCCATAGGTCAAACATCGCAAGTCAAACATCGCATTGATACCGGTGATGCAGCTCCAATTCACAGGCGTCCCTATCGAGTGTCACCATCAGAGCGCCAAGTTATCCAACAGGAGGTGAATAAGATGCTCACAAAAGGCATCATAGAGCCCTCATCGAGTCCGTGCTAATCATAACACCTCAAATCTCAATATAAGCACCTCTGCTTATACTTCAGCAGCTCTATTCTGCTGAAGTATAAACATTCACCCATCTGGCGATACGCCCTTTAGTTTGGGTCATATTCAAGAGATGAGTGAGTGCCTGGTGATCGGTGAACAAAGTGAACTTCGTACCTTCCAGGTACGTGCGGAAGTATTCAACGGCCTTCAGAACCGCCAGTGCTTCCTTTTCTGTAGTAGTGTAGTTTGTTTCAGACGGCTTGAAAGTGTAACTGTAGTAACCTACTACGTGTCGCTTTTCTCGGCCAGATGCTTCAATACATTTTTGATACAACACTGCACCAGTCCCATAATGTGAGGCGTCAGTGTTCAATTCAAAGGGTAAAGTGAAGTCTGGTATACGCAGAACTGGGTCAGAAGAAATTCTGTGCACCAAGTCACGGTAGACTCTCTCACATTCGTCACTCCATTCAAAGGGAACTTCTTTCTGCGTTAAGCGCGTGAGGCATCTAGTTTTGACAGCAAAGTCCTTTATGAAAGATCGGAAATGTCCTGCCAATCCCAAAAACACACGCAGTGAATGGACGTCATATGGTTTCTTCAACTGGGAGATCTTCTCGACGGACTCTTGTTTTGTGCTTTTGGTGTTCCCATCAAAGACTCTTCCAAGAAACACAACTTTTTGTTGAAAGAATGCACTCTTCTTAAAATTAACCTTGAGATGTGCCAAGCTCAAGGCGTTTAACACCTGAGACAGATGGTCCTGATGCTCAGCCTCTGTTTTGGAGAAGACTATAATGTCGTCTATGTACACATTACAAAAAACACCAAGGAATGGCTTTAGGACTTCGTTCATGATCTTCTGGAACCACGCTGGCGAGTTTTTCCAACCGAAAGGAAGCCGGTTGTATTCGTAGAGATCGAATGGCGTGATAAAAGCGGTGTACATTTTTGTTTCTTCGGTTAGTGGGATCTGCCAGAAACCTTTGCATAAATCGATGCGGGAAAAATGTCGGCAACCCCCGGTCTCATCTATAATTGTGTCGATCTTCGGCATAGGAAATGGTATGAGTTCTGTCTGACGATTGAGAACCCTGTAGTCGGTGCATAATCTGAAGGTTCCGTCTTCTTTCGGTGCGATCGTTATGGGAGAAGCGAAGGGTGATACCGAAGGTCGTATGATATCAGCATCTAGCATCTCCTGCAACTCTTTCTTGAGCCACATCTTTCGCTCTCTTGACATATTGTAAGGTGCTTTTCGGATGACGGTCTTATCAGCGAGTTCGAAAGGAACCTTGTGGGACTTCATCGCCTGAGGATAGCTTCCTATGCATACAAGTTCAGGGTAGGTCGTTGCGATATCCTCCGCGCACTTGACAACTCGTAGATTATCTTGTCTACCCTGATTTGTCTCGTTCCTTGCTACTCCTTCGACTAGAACCACATCGTCCCAGTACACGTTGATCTTTAGTTTCTTTATATCTGGTCTTGATAGCAAAAAGTCGTACGTTACCCCCTCTATCACCAACACTTCGCTCTCTATTTGCTGACCCTGGAACTCGATGTTTACAAAGGCCCACTGATCATGCAACGTTACTTTTCCATCATAGCCTTGTACTCGTAGGATTCTTCCACTATGCAAGCGATTTGCATCCACCAGCTTGGCATTTATAATGGACACAGAAGCACCGCTGTCTACCAGAGCCATCATATGTTTGTTTCCTACTTTGACGGGAATGTGAAGTAGGCTAGAGCAACTTAAATAAACAGTCTCATTTGGAGTCATCGGGTGGGACTGATCACCCTCGTTTATTAGTTTTTTTCTGTCGAATACTCCTGAGCTTCAGTGTCGAGATTATTCACTCGACATCTTGGAACACGCCAGGGCAAGTTATCTGTGCGAGTAGCGAGGTGGCTCGGTTCTCGCTGAGCGCGGCTTGACCAGTCCGCTTTACTCCGACTGAAACAGCTGCTTGACTCGGCGGTTATGCTTGTTTCCGAAGCTGATGGTATGTTCTGAAGACACGCGAGGAGGTCATCTAGAGTCTTTGGTGACAGTATTTGCACTTGCTTCAACACGTTAGTGTGCAATCCATGCATTATTAAGGCAACTACAGCCGTAGATGGAAGCAAAGGCTCCGCCAGCTTTAAAAGACGGCGTTTCTCAAAGAAGTACTCGACAAGGCAACTTTGCTCAGACTTGAAATTAAGCGCCGTGTTCCATCTTTCTACTGGATTGCTTCGGAATGCAGTCAAAAACTTTTTCCTCCACTGGCTCCAAGAGTCGTCACTGTCTTCCAGAATGCATGTTTCATACCACTTTCGCGCAACACCTCTCAAGTAAACGCGCATGTTGGTGATTTTAGCCTCATCAGAGAGCCACTTGTTTTTTCCAGCGGCATATTCGTAGAAATCAAGCCAACTTTCTGGATTTGAAGACACACCGTCGAAAGCATCAGGTTCTACGAATTTAGGTGTCGGTCTCTCAGCATTCAGAGAGCTTATAAGAGATGTCATTATTTGGTTTTGTTGAACCATCTGTTCCTGTTGCAGCTGAAAAGCTTTTAAAACGAGGCTCACCTCTTCCGTCGAAGATCGTGATCCTGAGTGTTGTCGACGCACTGGTTCAAGAACTAGGTCGTTGAAGGTTGCCACACGCAAGTTCACTTTCACAGCACCTTTCCGTCGTAGTTCAGTAGTGTCTACGGCTGCCTTTTCCACAACCAGGTTCACGAGTTCTTCCGAGCTGAGCTCACGAGGTAGGTCTACCGCTGCTTCGTCTTGAACTTGGTACTTCGAAAAGATGATCTCCTCGGAGGTCTCGTCTATGAAGAACGTCACCCACATGATGGCTTCGATCCTGTCGACTGCGCCAAAATAATGTAGTGTTCCTACTTAAAATAACGGAACAGCATTAAAGCTTCAGTATGGAACTGGCGTCCATCTTAATCTGCTTTATTTTTTTCACTTCCTCCTCCTTTTCTTTCCTGCCGCGGCTCTCGTGCTTCTTCATCTTCTGTCCAAAGGCTCATACCGCTTCAAACATTAGAAATGTAATTGAGACTAATGACTCGAATTGTCATGTTATTATTGAGTATGATGATATATTCCCCCAAAACGCCAAATTACAATCCCTCAAATGCTTAAATAACATATTATTAGATTACTTGGAGCATGCAAAAACTAAAAATATAATAGCCACAGATGCTTCCGTAAATAATCAAAAGGCAAGTGTAGGCATTGCGTCTGATTTGCTTGACTGGTCCTTTTCAGTGAGACTGCCTGATTTTACTCCAGTTTTTGAAGCGGAGCTCTTGGCGATTATTTTAGCTCTTCGAAAACTTCCATCAAATCAAAACAACGCAGTAATAATGACGGATTCTCTTTCAGTTTGTGCAGCTCTGACGGCTTCAGAGAACTCTCGAATCCTAAGCACATTCAAAACATTAGTACCCCCGCAGTTGAGACTCCTGAGATTACTATGGGTTCCGGGACACTGTGGATTAAGAATAAATGAATTGGCCGATTCCTTAGCACGAGCTGCACTTGATGGGCCAGTTTTGTCCATACTGCCAGATGTTGAATATATCACGGCAATAAGATATCGAAAATCAGCAATCTCCACTGATACGATAGAAAAAGTAATTACACGGACAGACTATAACCACCTCATGTTTCCATGGCAACACCACTGGAGTCAGTCCAGAAAGCTCGAAGTCTTAATTACTAAATTTCGATGTCGTGTCCCCCCTCTAAACCTGTATCTACACAGAGCTGGTCAGACAACATCACCCCTCTGCGCATTCTGCGGAGAAATGGAATCACTAGATCATTATTTTTTGTATTGTCGCCGCTACGAGATACTTAGAAAAAGATTACTAGTTATGCCATTTCGGAAAATAGGCCTTAGATTAACGGCGGAAACGGCGCTAAGCTTTGGCGCCTCAGCTTTGGGACATTGCCAACAGGGATGCTTTCAATGCCGTTTGCAATTATATTCAGGCAACCAAGCGTATACCATTGTGATCTTCAATAAAAAAAGAAAAATTATTTATTACTCCCCAGGGCAGAGTGAAGTAAACGCAGCTGAGTGCTAATCATAACACCTCAAATCTCAAAATTGCTCAACTTGATTTTTTTTCGTTTGCTCTTTTTATGTTGTTTTATTTTTACATTAATCTCATTATTATACCAATTCATTAAACATTGTTAAAATGATTACAGAAAAACTGCACTACGCTTTCTTGGCCAATCCCCCTCAGTGGGTATGAGCCAGACTCCCAGGGAAACAAAACAAAACAAAACAAGACCTCGTTTTTCTGGTCGCACCGTCGTACCTGTACTCTGTTATTTTTCACCTAGCGACATTGGTGGATGTGCTGGACTTCTCCAATGATGCTTGGGACACCTCCGCGGCCCTAGCACATCGAGTCCCTAGCACATCGAGTGGATACTCCTGTCCACCGCTACAGTCGCCGACAGCGAGGCCTTAGTCCCGAGGTGATCCCGCTCGAACTTCTCCAGCAACACACCGTACCGGGAGAAATGGCTACCGGAGGGCCTTCACACCTTACTGTTGATAAGCCTCTAATTCCTGAGACCTTCCACGGTGAGGTTTATGAAGACGTCGAGGACTGGTTAGCCCAGTATGAGCGAGTCGCCAAAGCCAACGGCTGGCCAACTGAACAAAAGCTATCGCGCGTCTACTTTGCTTTGGCAGACAGCGCTCGTACGTGGTACGAGAACCGCGAGTCAACGCTGTCTTCGTGGGAAGAATTTCGGCAGCAAATTCTCGGGACATTCGCGAACACCGACCGCTGTGATTCTGCTTTGAAGCTCATCGAGGCACGCATACAGAAACCCAACGAGAGCGTCGCCATGTTTGCGGAAGACATGGCCCGCCTATTTCACCGGGCTGACCCCGAGATGCCTGAAGGTAAAAAACTCCGACATCTGATGAGGGGCGTCAAAGAAGAGTTGTTTGCCGGTCTCCTACGCAACCCACCAACAAGCGTAGTGGAATTCCGTCAAAGAGGCTACAACAATCGAGCGCGCACTACAGCAACGGCGCGATACCATGACCAACCGAACAAACATCTCCCAGGCTCTCTGCTTTCAGTACCGGTAGTGAGTGTTCTCTGCGCGAACTCATTCGTGAGGGTCGTTCGGGAGGAGATCCGAAACCTCGTTGTGAATCCGCAAGAAATACCATGGCTTGCGTTGCAGAAGTTGTGCGGCAAGAAACTCCGCCAGGCATTTTCGTTGCCCGAATCGCTCTCAGACCAGCGGTCTGTAAGCTACGCATCAGCTGTTCGTCGACCCACTCCAGGGTCGTACAACTCGTCACCACTGGCTTATCGTGACGTAAGCCAAGGGCCTTACGACGAGCCGTGGGCCCCAGCTCCCAATCCACCGCGGCCATATCCACAGTCCAACATGCCTATGCAAACGGCGCCAATGTACACTCCGCCGACATCTGCATCTTGGTCGCAAGGTATGCCCACCAGTCGACCATTCATCCGTAAGACGGACTTGTGGCGCACCGTCGACCGTCGACCACTTTGCTTTCATTGCGGAGAAGCCGGCCATATTTTCCGCCATCGCCCGTACCGTGACCGCAGACATCATAACTTTCTACAAACCTCCCCTCGTGCCTATTCGATAACCGCCGTGACGGCAGTGCAGGCCCGCAAGCACAGCAACCCGAAGTGCCGTATCGTCGACCCCGCTCTCCTTCACCTGCACCGAGCTCGCCGCCGCAGCGCAGGTACTCCGAGGTGGTCCGGGGCAGATCCCCTAGCCCTCGTCGGGGAAACTAACAGCTGCGACCTTTGGGGGGAAGGTTGCCGCCCGTCGAGATGCTAACACACCCCCAACATCTTCTCTACGACGTGATATGACGAATGATACCACGGATCATACGACGCACGATACCAAGGACGATACGACGTCACCGACATCAACGGAAATCGTAAGCGCCAATCTAGACATTTGTATAGACGGACGCCCAATAACAGCACTGGTAGATACTGGTGCGGACTTCTCCATTATCAGCCGTAAACTCGCCGACTGCCTAAAGAAAGTAAGAACATCATGGACGGGACCAAACATTAGAACCGCAGGGGGTCAACTGGTGACGCCGACAGGCAAATGTACAGCTCGAATTAATATTGGCAGTTCAGATTTCGTCGCTACTTTCGTAATTTTACCGGAGTGCTGCAAAGATCTGATCTTGGGCATGGACTTCTTGCGTGAGTACGGTTGCCATTATCAACATTCCTGAGAGATCGGTTACGTTTTGGACGGCCCAGATCAAGTTTCGAATGTGCTTGATTTTGATAACCTATGAGTCAGTTCATTTTAGTAAATGGAAAGAAGAAGATAAGCAATTTTAAATGCGAAGCAATTAGCAAACTTCGGCGACTTTGACCGTATCTATCTATCTATCATCTATCTATCTATCTATCTATCTATCTATCTATCTATCTATCTATCTATCTATCTATCTATCTATCTATCTATCTATCTATCTATCTATCTAGCCACCTACGACTTTTTAGCTCTCTAGGCCTTTTCGATAATGCTATCGACAATAAACTTGGTTATCGCACAACATGACTGTATGAAGAACATATCTGGCTAGTCATAACATGAAAATCATGATATATATGTCATGAATGTCACGATTTACATTTCTTGGTCCTGTACCTCTTGCTGTGGTTTCGTTCACATGGCAAGTTGCAAAACTGGTATGGAATGACATGATTACATGGCGAGTACAAGAGGCAGACCCTTACACGAAAATCATGACATGCGTCTCATGTAACAACATGACTACATGTCGTGCTCATGATGCGCTCGCGGCCGTTTCGCTAGCTTCACGTGTACAAAACTTTGTATTACGCGACGCGAACGGACGACATAGGTAAATGACACATCCAAACATGATAATCACGACATGCGTGTCATGTAACAACATGACTACATGCCACACTGATAATGCGCTCGCGACCGTTTTGCTAGCTTCACATATGCCAAATTTGGTATTACGTGAAGCCAATGGATGACGAATGAGTGTGACTGCTACATACATGATAATAATGAGATGCGTGTCATGTGAGAACATGGCTACGTGCCACAGTCAAGGCGCCAATACATTTCGACGTGACGCGGTGCGCGTGCTCGCCGGCGTTCATTTCGTCGCGTCACGCCGGCGTTGCCACGCCAGGCACCGGTCCTGCCATATACTCGCAGGCGCGTGCCGCGTTGCATTCGCTTTGACGCATGCGCGTTTCAGCGCGTCCGGCGTTCCTCCGTCACGAAAAGAGGGAGACGCAAGTTGTCTGGGTAACGCATCGGCACGAAAATGTCGCACCGGTTGCCGTCGGGCCGCGCTGACGGACGCTGGTCGCGCCTGTCGTCAGACAATCGAGTGCTGGCGTTTTTGCTAACGTAGCGTCGCTGTGCCCAGGCATTCGCGCGCATCAACGCTACAAAGGAGTATATTGGGCCCTTCATGATGCGGTCGCGGCCGTTTTGCTAGCTCCACAAATACCAAATTTGGTGTTAGTGACGTCAACAGATGGCGAGAATATCTGACTGGTGCGAACATGATAATCCTGACATGCGTGTCATGTAAGAACATAACATGCCACGCTCATAGCGTGCTTGCGACCGTTTCGCTAGCTCCACATATACTAAATTGGGTTATCACGTGACGTGAGTAGATGACGAAGGTAAACGACACACGCAAACATGATAATCCTGACACGGAAGTCATGTACAGCATCATTTATGTCACCTCGAGACGTTCTGCTGGTTTTAAAGTGACATATCAACTTTTCTCATTCGTGCTTCGCATATCATTTATTCCACTTTACGAGGGATCTGGTCATTTTATTGTCGGGATCCTAAACGATGACTGTTGTGTTCAGTTTCGGTTTCGATTTGATATGTGAGGATGCCAGGGGGCGCCGCTCTGGCATCCGGGAATTCAAGGCGACTGTAAAATAAAAGCAGTGGTGTTAGGTAACCGTGGAGTGCGGTTGTGTGCTTTTCTTTCGGCGCTTGGCGCCAACCCGCGTGTTCGGGCTGGTCGGGTCCCCGTGGCCGCCGTACGTCTCCGGCCGTCTTCTTCTTCTGCTTCGTCGGGACCAGCTAGCCCCAACACAGCAATGGCGACGAGGACATGTAAGAACCCGTTTGTTCTCCGTGTTCTTTTTCTTGCTTCTAATGGACCTACCCGGCTAACCTAGGACGCTCTTTGTTCCTTAGGCAAGGTGGCTACTGCGTGCTGCGTCGCTTCATTTCTTCATTCAGCTACTCTGCCTTCGTCTTCAAACAGTGTACTGGCGTCATTTTCTTCTCATCTGCATCTCTTCATTCTTCTTGCTTGAAATGGCGTCTCCTATTCCACCTCCGCTATTCTTCATTCGCCCGGAGACCCACCACTTCCGTGGGCGGACTGGAAGTTGGTATTTCAGGCTTATGCAGACGGTCGGGAGGACGCCAGCAAGCCCGAGCGTCGCAAGGCCCTGCTGCTCAACGCGTTGGGCCCTGCCGGGTTAAAGCTTTTCTATACTTTGGAAGCCACCAACGCGTCGCCGACGCCAGCGTCGGGCGATGCCTTCAAGACTGCAGTCGCTCTTTTCGATGAGCATTTAAAGATGTCTCGTGCGATTATCTCGCACGCGTGAAATTCCAAGAAAGGCGACAATTGCCTGGTGAGCCAGTCGCCGAGTTCATTACTTCTCTTCGAACGCTCGCCGCGTCTTGCGGCTTCGGCGCGCTCGAGGACGATATGATCCGCCATCAGCTTTTCATCGGGGTAGCCTCGCAAAACGTCCGCTGCCGCATGCTTCAGAAGGGCTCCTCGATTTCATTATCCGAAGCCCTCTCGATTGCGCGAGGAGGACGAGCTTATTCGCTCCCAGTTGGAGCAATTCGCTCACATTCAGTGCAGCAACTTTCTGCTGCGGGGGGCCAAGGCGGCGGCTCGTTTCACGGGACGCGTCAACATGGCGGCCCTTCACCTTCGTCTCGGCCGCGGCGGCCAACATGGACGCTCGCCTGCACAGTCCTTCCGTGGCGGCCAACATGGCGACTCTCTGCGTCGCGGGGGCGAGGAAGGCGACAATATGGCGACCTCATTCCGCCAAATTCGGGTTTTCAAGAACAGCACCGAGCTTCTAATTCGCGTTCGCAATTTTCTTCTCCAAGCGCAACCACGCATTGCTTTCGTTTGGATCGGCTCGGCATTTAGCCAATTTTGCGCAGTGTCCCGCGAGAAACCGCACTTGTCTTGCGTGCGGAAAAAACGGACATTTTCAGTCCGTATGCAATTCCCGTCCAGCAGATCTCCGGAACCAGTTTTTCGTCCGCTCTTTCGAGCACTGCACAAACCAATATGGTCACTGTTTTAAATGTGGATGGCCTCCACACTACGCCGAGCCCAGCCGCATCATAGTTTCAGTGGGCCATGTGCCCTTGTCATTTCTCGTGGACATGGTGCCTCAGTCTCTTTAATCAGTGCCGCTGACTTTCATAGTCATTTTCCAAACATTCGGCTTTGCCTTCACACGTCGTTCTACAGACATATTCCAAGGGAACGATTGATAATTTAGGTCAATTTACAGCTCAGGTCTCCTATTGCAGTCGCACTGCTTCCATACTTTTTATGTAACAGCCAATGGCAGCTCCCTTTGGGACGTGATGCAATCAGGGCTTTGTCCTCAAAATCATTGGTGCGTCTAGGACGTGTGCTCAAGTCGACGTCCAAGAGATCTTCCGGCCAACGCGCCTTCTGAATTCCACCACCTGTTCACCCATGAACTGGGTAGGGTGCGTGTGCGTGGTTTTGTGCAAAAGTGA
>WOVY01014145.1:0-13807 GCA_013436015.1 Rhipicephalus annulatus | reverse complement strand
TTAGATTAACGGCGGAAACGGCGCTAAGCTTTGGCGCCTCAGCTTTGGGACATTGCCACAGGGATGCTTTCAATGCCGTTTGCAATTATATTCAGGCAACCAAGCGTTATACCATTGTGATCTTCAATAAAAAAAGAAAAATTATTTATTACTCCCCAGGGCAGAGTGAAGTAAACGCAGCTGAGTGCTAATCATAACACCTCAAATCTCAAAATTGCTCAACTTGATTTTTTTCGTTTGCTCTTTTTATGTTGTTTTTATTTTTACATTAATCTCATTATTATACCAATTCATTAAACATTGTTAAAATGATTACAGAAAAACTGCACTACGCTTTCTTGGCCAATCCCCCTCAGTGGGTATGAGCCAGACTCCCAGGGAAACAAAACAAAACAAAACAAGACCTCGTTTTTCTGGTCGCACCGTCGTCCTGTACTCTGTTATTTTCACCTAGCGACATTGGTGGATGTGCTGGACTTCTCCAACTGATGCTTGGGACACCTCCGCGCCCTAGCACATCGAGTCCCTAGCACATCGAGTGGATACTCCTGTCCACCGCTACAGTCGCCGACAGCGAGGCCTTAGTCCCGAGGTGATCCCGCTCGAACTTCTCCAGCAACACACCGTACCGGGAGAAATGGCTACCGGAGGGCCTTCACACCTTACTGTTGATAAGCCTCTAATTCCTGAGACCTTCCACGGTGAGGTTTATGAAGACGTCGAGGGACTGGTTAGCCCAGTATGAGCGAGTCGCCAAAGCCAACCGCTGGCCAACTGAACAAAAGCTATCGCGCGTCTACTTTGCTTTGGCAGACAGCGCTCGTACGTGGTACGAGAACCGCGAGTCAACGCTGTCTTCGTGGGAAGAATTTCGGCAGCAAATTCTCGGGACATTCGCGACACACCGACCGCTGTGATTCTGCTTTGAAGCTCATCGAGGGCACGCATACAGAAACCCAACGAGAGCGTCGCCATGTTTGCGGAAGACATGGCCCGCCTATTTCACCGGGCTGACCCCGAGATGCCTGAAGGTAAAAAACTCCGACATCTGATGAGGGGCGTCAAAGAAGAGTTGTTTGCCGGTCTCCTACGCAACCCACCAACAAGCGTAGTGGAATTCGTCAAAGAGGCTACAACAATCGAGCGCGCACTACAGCAACGGCGCCGATACCATGACCAAACCGAACAAAACATCTCCCAGGCTCTCTGCTTTCAGTACCGGTAGTGAGTGTTCTCTGCGCGAACTCATTCGTGAGGTCGTTCGGGAGGAGATCCGAAACCTCCTTGTGAATCCGCAAGAAAATACCATGGCTTGCGTTGCAGAAGTTGTGCGGCAAGAACTCCGCCAGGCATTTTCGTTGCCCGAATCGCTCTCAGACCAGCGGTCTGTAAGCTACGCATCAGCTGTTCGTCGACCCACTCCAGGGTCGTACAACTCGTCACCACTGGCTTATCGTGACGTAAGCCAAGGGCCTTACGACGAGCCGTGGGCCCCAGCTCCCAATCCACCGCGGCCATATCCACAGTCCAACATGCCTATGCAAACGGCGCCAATGTACACTCCGCCGACATCTGCATCTTGGTCGCAAGGTATGCCCACCAGTCGACCATTCATCCGTAAGACGGACTTGTGGCGCACCGTCGACCGTCGACCACTTTGCTTTCATTGCGGAGAAGCCGGCCATATTTTCCGCCATCGCCCGTACCGTGACCGCAGACATCATAACTTTCTACAAACCTCCCCTCGTGCCTATTTCGATAACCGCCGTGACGGCAGTGCAGGCCCGCAAGCACAGCAACCCGAAGTGCCGTATCGTCGACCCCGCTCTCCTTCACCTGCACCGAGCTCGCCGCCGCAGCGCAGGTACTCCGAGGTGGTCCGGGGCAGATCCCCTAGCCCTCGTCGGGGAAACTAACAGCTGCGACCTTTGGGGGGAAGGTTGCCGCCCGTCGAGATGCTAACACACCCCCAACATCTTCTCTACGACGTGATATGACGAATGATACCACGGATCATACGACGCACGATACCAAGGACGATACGACGTCACCGACATCAACGGAAATCGTAAGCGCCAATCTAGACATTTGTATAGACGGACGCCCAATAACAGCACTGGTAGATACTGGTGCGGACTTCTCCATTATCAGCCGTAAACTCGCCGACTGCCTAAAGAAAGTAAGAACATCATGGACGGGACCAAACATTAGAACCGCAGGGGGTCAACTGGTGACGCCGACAGGCAAATGTACAGCTCGAATTAATATTGGCAGTTCAGATTTCGTCGCTACTTTCGTAATTTTACCGGAGTGCTGCAAAGATCTGATCTTGGGCATGGACTTCTTGCGTGAGTACGGTGCCATTATCAACATTCCTGAGAGATCAGTTACGTTTTGGACGGCCCCAGATCAAGTTTCGAATGTGCTTGATTTTGATAACCTATGAGTCAGTTCATTTTAGTAAATGGAAAGAAGAAGATAAGCAATTTTAAATGCGAAGCAATTAGCAAACTTCGGCGACTTTGACCGTATCTATCTATCTATCTATCTATCTATCTATCTATCTATCTATCTATCTATCTATCTATCTATCTATCTATCTATCTATCTATCTATCTATCTATCTATCTATCTATCTATCTATCTATCTATCTATCTATCTATCTATCTATCTATCTATCTATCTAGCCACCTACGACTTTTAGCTCTCTAGGCCTTTTCGATAATGCTATCGACAATAAACTTGGTATCGCACAACATGACTGTATGAAGAACATATCTGGCTAGTCATAACATGAAAATCATGATATATATGTCATGAATGTCACGATTTACATTTCTTGGTCCTGTACCTCTTGCTGTGGTTTCGTTCACATGGCAAGTTGCAAAACTGGTATGGAATGACATGATTACATGGCGAGTACAAGAGGCAGACCCTTACACGAAAATCATGACATGCGTCTCATGTAACAACATGACTACATGTCGTGCTCATGATGCGCTCGCGGCCGTTTCGCTAGCTTCACGTGTACAAAACTTTGTATTACGCGACGCGAACGGAACGACATAGGTAAATGACACATCCAAACATGATAATCACGACATGCGTGTCATGTAACAACATGACTACATGCCACACTGATAATGCGCTCGCGACCGTTTTGCTAGCTTCACATATGCCAAATTTGGTATTACGTGAAGCCAATGGATGACGAATGAGTGTGACTGCTACATACATGATAATAATGAGATGCGTGTCATGTGAGAACATGGCTACGTGCCACAGTCAAGGCGCCAATACATTTCGACGTGACGCGGTGCGCGTGCTCGCCGGCGTTCATTTCGTCGCGTCACGCCGGCGTTGCCACGCCAGGCACCGGTCCTGCCATATACTCGCAGGCGCGTGCCGCGTTGCATCGCTTTGACGCATGCGCGTTTCAGCGCGTCCGGCGTTCCTCCGTCACGAAAAGAGGGAGACGCAGAGTTGTCTGGGGTAACGCATCGGCACGAAAATGTCGCACCGGTTGCCGTCGGGCCGCGCTGACGGACGCTGGTCGCGCCTGTCGTCAGACAATCGAGTGCTGGCGTTTTGCTAACGTAGCGTCGCTGTGCCCAGCATTCGCGCGCATCAACGCTACAAAGGAGTATATTGGGCCCTTCATGATGCGGTCGCGGCCGTTTTGCTAGCTCCACAAATACCAAATTGGTGTTAGTGACGTCAACAGATGGCGAAATATCTGACTGGTGCGAACATGATAATCCTGACATGCGTGTCATGTAAGAACATAACATGCCACGCTCATAGCGTGCTTGCGACCGTTTCGCTAGCTCCACATATACTAAATTGGGTATCACGTGACGTGAGTAGATGACGAAGGTAAACGACACACACAAACATGATAATCATGACACGGAAGTCATGTACAGCATCATTTATGTCCACCTCGAGACGTTCTGCTGGTTTTAAAGTGACATATCAACTTTTCTCATTCGTGCTTCGCATATCATTTATTCCCACTTTACGAGGGATCTGGTCATTTTATTTGTCGGGATCCTAAAACGATGGACTGTTGTGTTCAGTTTCGGTTTCGATTTGACATGTGAGGATGCCAGGGGGCGCCGCTCTGGCATCCGGGAATTCAAGGCGACTGTAAAATAAAAGCAGTGTGTGTTAGGTAACCGTGGAGTGCGGTTGTGTGCTTTTCTTTCGGCGCTTGGCGCCAACCCGCGTGTTCGGGCTGGTCGGGTCCCCGCTGGCCGCGTACGTCTCCGGCCGTCTTCTTCTTCTGCTTCGTCGGGACCAGCCAGCCCCCAACACAGCAATGGCGACGAGGACATGTAAGAACCCGTTTCGTTCTCCGTGTTCTTTTTCTTGCTTCTAATGGACCTACCCGGCTAACCCTAGACGCTCTTTGTTCTTAGCAAGGTGGCTACTGCGTGCTGCGTCGCTTCATTTCTTCATTCAGCTACTCTGCCTTCGTCTTCAAACAGTGTACTGGCGTCATTTTCTTCTCATCTGCATCTCTTCATTCTTCTTGCTTGAAATGGCGTCTCCTATTCCACCTCCGCTATTTCTTCATTCGCCCGGAGACCCACCACTTCCGTGGGCGGACTGGAAGTTGGTATTTCAGGCTTATGCAGACGCGGTCGGGGAGGACGCCAGCAAGCCCGAGCGTCGCAAGGCCCTGCTGCTCAACGCGTTGGGCCCTGCCGGGTTAAAGCTTTTCTATACTTTGGAAGCCACCAACGCGTCGCCGACGCCAGCGTCGGGCGATGCCTTCAAGACTGCAGTCGCTCTTTTCGATGAGCATTTTAAGATGTCTCGTGCGATTATCTCGCACGCGTGAAATTCCAAGAAAGGCGACAATTGCCTGGTGAGCCAGTCGCCGAGTTCATTACTTCTCTTCGAACGCTCGCCGCGTCTTGCGGCTTCGGCGCGCTCGAGGACGATATGATCCGCCATCAGCTTTTCATCGGGGTAGCCTCGCAAAACGTCCGCTGCCGCATGCTTCAGAAGGGCTCCTCGATTTCATTATCCGAAGCCCTCTCGATTGCGCGAGAGGACGAGCTTATTCGCTCCCAGTTGGAGCAATTCGCTTCCACATTCAGTGCAGCAACTTTCTGCTGCGGGGGGCCAAGGCGGCGGCTCGTTTCACGGGACGCGTCAACATGGCGGCCCTTCACCTTCGTCTCGGCGCGGCGGCCAACATGGACGCTCGCCTGCACAGTCCTTCCGTGGCGGCCAACATGGCGACCTCTCTGCGTCGCGGGGGCGAGGAAGCCGACAATATGGCGACCTCATTCCGCCAAATTCGGGTTTTTCAAGAACAGCACCGAGCTTCTAATTCGCGTTCGCAA
Organism: Rhipicephalus annulatus; assembly: GCA_013436015.1. Classification (NCBI taxonomy): domain Eukaryota; kingdom Metazoa; phylum Arthropoda; class Arachnida; order Ixodida; family Ixodidae; genus Rhipicephalus; species Rhipicephalus annulatus. The sequence goes on along the minus strand of WOVY01014145.1, from coordinate 8,449 downwards.
TTTTCTTCTCCAAGCGCAACCACGCATTGCTTTCGTTGTGGATCGGCTCGGCATTTAGCCAATTTTGCGCAGTGTCCCGCGAGAAACCGCACTTGTCTTGCGTGCGGAAAAATCGGACATTTTCAGTCCGTATGCAATTCCCGTCCAGCAAATCTTCCGGAACCAGTTTCTTCGTCCGCTCTTTCGAGCACTGCACAAACCAATATGGTCACTGTTTTAAATGTGGATGGCCTCCACACTACGCCCGAGCCCAGCATCATAGTTTCAGTGGGCCATGTGCCCCTTGTCATTTCTCGTGGACACTGGTGCCTCAGTCTCTTTAATCAGTGCCGCTGACTTCCATAGTCATTTTTCCAACATTCGGCTTTTGCCTTCACACGTCGTTCTACAGACATATTCCAAGGAAACGATTGATAATTTAGGTCAATTTACAGCTCAGGTCTCCTATTGCAGTCGCACTGCTTCCATTACTTTTTATGTAACAGCCAATGGCAGCTCCCTTTTGGGACGTGATGCAATCAGGGCTTTGTCCATCAACATCATTGGTGCGTCTATGACGTGTGCTCAAGTCGACGTCCAAGATGATCTTCCGGCCAACGCGCCTTCTGAATTCCACCACCTGTTCACCCATGAACTGGGTAGTGTGCGTGGTTTTGTGCATAAAGTGATGCGTCGACCAGGTGTGTGCCCTGTGCGTGCCAAGCTGCGCCGCATTCCTCTTCTTCTCCGTGAGCAAGTCTCTGCGGAACTGTCTCGCCTTCAAGCCAGCGGAATCATCGAGCCTGTCTCTGCTTCCGACTGGGTTTCTCCACTGGTCGTCGTCAAGAAAAAAGATGGATCCCTTCGACTATGCGTCGACTTACGAGAACCGAACAAGGCAATCGTCGTAGACGGGTTTCCACTTCCTCACATTGAAGAACTGCTTCATCAGCTCTCTGGAGCAGTGTGTTTCTCCAAGCTGGACCTCGCGTCCGCTTATCACCAAGTTGTTTCATTAGTTACTTCCTGCATTACTAAAGCTGAGCTTCAGGCAGCTACAGCTGCAGATTCCACTTTGTCTCAAGTTCTCAAATATTTACGTGAAGGATGGCCTTCCAAAGGTGCTCTTGCTTCTGAATTCTTGCCTTACTTCGCAGTCCGACAGGAACTGTCTTGTGTCGAGGACTTGCTTTTCCGCGATGAACGCGTGATTCCCCCTGCTTCTTTCCGTAACAAGCTAATACAGCTTGCCCATGAGGCCCATCCTGGCATTGTCCGCACCAAACAGAATCTCAGAGACAGGTACTGGTGGCCAGCCTTAGATAAGCAGGTCGAGCATGCAGTTTGCAACTGCCATATATGTCAGGCAGCTGACAAGTCTGCCAAACCTGCATTTTCTCCGTTGCAGCCAGTCCAGTGGCCTGATCGGTCTTGGCAGAAACTTGGCATGGACATCATCGGTCCTTTGCATAATGTTCCGCAAAATGCCCGGTTCATTGTTTCTCTCATAGACTACCATTCCAAATGGCCAGAAATTTGTTTCACACATACGGTTAATTCTGAGGTCATCATTGAGTTTCTGTCTTCAATCTTCAGCCGGGAAGGTTTTCCTGATGCCATAGTTACGGACAATGGTCCACAGTTTCAGTCCCAACATTTCGAGGCTTTTCTTTCACAACGAGGAATTCAGCACTTGAGGTCATCAGTTTTCTATCCCCAATCAAATGGGCAAATCGAGCGCTTTAATCGCGTTCTGAAGGAACATATCCAGATCGCCCAATTAGAGCACCGTCCCCTCAAGCAAGTCTTGACGGAATGTTTAGCTTCGTACAGGTTCACACCACAAGGCACCACTGGAGTGTCTCCTGCTCAACTACTCCACGGTAGGCAACCGCGAGTTGCTCTCGACATAGTCTCTTTGCCTCGCAACATAGCAGTGTCTTCTCCTGATCAATCCGTACCAGGGTTTTTTCTCAGCAACAAGCAATGAAAAAGTACGTCGACACCCGTCGAGGTGCAAAGCAGTCCCAAGTTCGCACTGGCGATTTAGTCAAGGTTCGTGTGCCAGGCAAGCGGCCCAAGTATCGCGGTCCTTACAAAGTCTTGGGTCAGGTTAGCCCCACTTCTTTCCGCTTAAGTGATGGTAACATCTGGAATGCTTCGCGCCTTGTTATTTTTCATACGGATTCGCCTTCACCACCTAAAAGTCTTCCTCATCACGTTCCGTCCACGCCTTTCAACTACGCATCAGATTATTATCTATGGCCTCCATGTACAGGCGTTTCTTCTTCAAGGGGGGAGGAGTTGCCAGTCGGTGTCGCTGGTTCAACTACACCAAGTCACACGGTTCACTTCGAACCTTCAGATACGGCTGAGACCGTTGAACCAGACTCCGGCCCGCAAAATTCTTCCGGAGCTCATGCTGCGAGCTCTGATGAGACCCAAAATTTTAACGCTCGTTCAGAGCCTTCACAATCTTCTGCTTTTGCACCTGATTCTACACCCAAAGGGCCCGCCCTAAGCGGAAGCGGCAGAAGCCGCGTCGGTTCGACGACTACGTCACGTAGAACTACAAATCTATATTGTACTGAGTTGTATAGATTTTTTAGTGAATTTTCACGACTTCCAATGTACATATTTCAGTGCATTTCCAAGACTCGTAGTGTGTGAGTTCAGTGTGCCGTGTTTTGAATTTTCATATGTTCTAACGTTCATACCTTGTATATACTTTTGTATCGATTATGTATAAATGTAAACAGTGTATAGGTGTGCTTTTTTCGAGGAGGGGATGGTTGTTGTGTTCAGTTTCGGTTTCGATTTGACATGTGAGGATGCCAGGGGGCGCCGCTCTGGCATCCGGGAATTCAAGGCGACTGTAAAATAAAAGCAGTGTGTGTTAGGTAACCGTGGAGTGCGGTTGTGTGCTTTTCTTTCGGTGCTTGGCGCACCCGCGTGTTCGGGCTGGTCGGGTCCCCGCTGGCCGCGTACGTTGTTGTTGTTGTTGTTGCCCCTTCGCACTGGCACATACCCACTATGGGGGATTGGCCATGAAATCTAGAAGTAGCCTATATGAGATCTACTAAAGGTTATCCTAAATGAAAAACTAATGATATAATAGAAAAGAATAATTAACTAGAAAAAGAATATTAAACTAAACAAATAATTGAAGATTGAATCAAGAAGAGTAAAGGTGAGGTAATACTACAGTGTTAAGACAGAAATTTTGAGTAGACCAGACAATCGAGCTTATCTCACCCGGTCACATCAAATGAATATGCAAATTTCATTCAAAATTAGACAAGTGTCGTCAGAAATATATTTAAGCAGGCATTATTATGACATGCGCTTTGATTCTCGAATGAAATTGCATTACAGCATCGAATACGCTCCTGTGGCAATGTCCCAAGCTAAAGGCACCGAAACTTAGAACATTATCTGCAGTTAAATTTAATCCTACTGCGTGAAACGGAACAATTAAAAGTCTTTTCCTAATTAATGAATAGTTTTTACATGTTATAAAGTAATGCTCTATTGTTTCCGTTTTCTTCACAAAATGGACACAGGGGGGATATCGCCAGACCAGCTCTGTGCAAGTAAAAGTTTAATGGAGGGACACGACATCGAAATTTGGTTAAAATAACTTCTAACTTTTTAGATTGACTCCACTGAGGTTTCCAGGGATATGTAAGGTGCTGATAGTCCGTATATTTAGTAATATTTTCCATCATATCCGTATAAATAGCCAATTTTCTATATCTGATCGACACTATGTGTTCCGATTCTGGTAGTACCGAGATCACAGGGCCATCAAGTGTGGCTCGAGATAGTGAATCGGCCATTTCATTCAACCGTATGCCACAGTGTCCCGGGACCCAGACTAACTTCAGGAACTTCACATGAGGTGGAACTAATGTTTGTAATGTCGCTAGAGCTCTTGATTGTTCTGAAGCTGTGAGAGTAGTACACAGCGAAAGAGAATCAGTAATTATCATTGCACTCTCTTCGTTTGAAGGAAGTTTTCGTAGCGCTAAAATAATAGCCAAGAGCTCAGCTTCGAAAACCGGAGTGAAGTCTGGTAGTCTTACCGAGAATGACCAACCGAGGTAATCTGAGACGATTCCTACTGCTGCCTTTTCTTTATTCACAGAAGCGTCTGTGGCTATTATGTTCTTTATTTCCGCATGAGCTATGTAATCTTCTAACCTGTCATTTAAGTAACTCGAAGATTGAAACTTAGATAGTGGGGAAAAATTTCATCACATTCTATCGTAATATTGTGATTAATGCTTTGGTTCCAATTACCGATCTGATATCCACCTTTATGCTTTCCAGTTTCTTTTGTACAAAAATAATCTGGGGAGTACGAAAGCGTGGCCAGTGAGCGAGGAAGAAGGCGTCGGGTTCACTAATAAAGGCATATGCAGACCGTCTCGCTGATAAGCCGTAAAATTTCAAGTATGTTTGTACAGTTAGGATACGGAATCGGCAAAGAATAGTTGGTATGCGAGCTTCCTGATATAGTACATTAATAGCGACATACCTGGGGAGTCGCAAACACAAACGTAACGCTTCTCGCTCTAATAGAACTAACGGTTTAATTTTGTACGTAGGGCCACCCGAAAATAATATACACCCAAATTCTAGTATTGGGCGCATGTACATTTTATATATCATTAATAAGGTGTGTCTACGTAACCCATATTTTCTGTTGCTCAACCTTCGCAATAAGCCTGATGCTCGTTGTGCCTTTGCCACGATATAGTCTATGTGAGGGCTCCAGTTAAGTTTCTCGTTATAAATAATGCCCAAATATTTGATAGACTCTACTTGTGGAATCGGTTCCTGATTATAAAGTACTGAAATTTGAATAGAATCTGCTATAGGGAACACCAGGAGCGCACTTTTACTGGTGTTTAGAGACAATGAAATTGAATGCAGCCAAATTTCAAGAGAATACATGTACTTTTGCAATTTTTGATGCAAAGAATAAATGTCACTGTCTGCAACGAAAAATGCAATGTCGTCTGCATAAATGTAGACAGTGATATCTCGTTCAATGGGAATTGAGCTCATCAACACATTGAATAACAGCGGAGATAGGACCGCCCCTTGAGGTACTCCACGTTGCTGTTTGAATTTAGATGAGTGACATCCATCCTTTGCACAATAAAATTCTCTCGATTTTAGAAACTCTGCTACCCAATCAACAATATATCGCGGAAAGTCACATTCGTGTAACGAGTTCAATAAAATTGAGTGCTCAACGCTATCATAAGCTTTAGCTATGTCTAGTGTTACTAGTACCGCGTATTGTCGTCTTTTTCGGGCAAGCTGTATTCGGCTCTCTAAGTCGGCATGAGCACACCAAATTGAGCATTCGCTACGAAAACCTATTTGAAATGGTTTCAATATTAGCTTGTTAGCCATCCAAACTTTTATTCTATTATTGAGAACTCTCTCTATAATTTTGATCAGGTGAGATGTTAGAGAGATTGGTCTGATGTTGTCAATGTTAAAACCTGACCCTTGTTTTTTTAATATGGGAATCACTCTAGCTATTTTCCAGTCATGTGGTATCCAGGCATTGCTTAAGGAATAGTTTATAAGGTTGAGGACGTCGCCGGGTGATATCTGGAATAAGATTTAATCATAGGAACTGTTATACCGTCAGGACCAGGAGCCGAAGAGGGTAAGTTTCTAATTACGCTTGACATTTCGGACAATGTCACTTTTTCGTAGTCAGTCTTTATAGAGGACTTTTGCCAGTTGATTGTGAAAGTCGACGAAAATCTGTTAGCTAGACCTCTTCCGATTGTCTCCAACGAATAGTCATTTCTTCCGTCGATAAACCTGTCATAATCAGAGTTAGCTAGAGACGGCAGAATTTTGCGCGATCTCATATATCGGAATAACCGCTTTCTTATTTCTAGGTTTGGAAAGAAAGTCGACATGTTTTTTGTCATAGTCTTTCTTTAGCTTTAGCCACGGTGCGCTTAAATGTAGCAGCAATATAAACTTGTAATCTGCCCAATTTTTGGGGGACTGATTATGAATAGCTGCTTCCAAGCTGCTTGTCGTCGTCTATGATCACGAGAGCACTCAGAATTCCACCACTGGCTACAAGGCTTTCTCGTATCAGACTCAATAGAAAATTCTGCTTTTTTGAACGTTCTTTAATTACCGCACTTAATTTCATGGCTTTATTTTCATCGTTGTCTTCAGTGGGAGTAGTCAAAGCAACTTCTAGGTCATTTTTAAATTTGGAATAATTGATAAAGGTTCGAGCTTGGGAGCAAGATGGAATAATGGGGCAAGAAATTTCAAAACAGTACTGGTAAATGGTCCTGTTGGTGGCGCAGTCTAGAGTAGTCCAAGATACGCTAGAAATACCCGAGCTTATAAAACTCAAATCTAAGGCAGAGCGGGATCGGTCTCGGATAAATGTGGGAGTTCTAGCGTTGAGGCATGATAAATTATGGTCTATAGACCAGTCCCACAAGCGTTGTCCACATTGATCAGTCCTAAAACCCCAACTAGTGTGGTGAGAATTAAAATCTCCAACCATAATTTTTTCTGTGCACCACGAATTAACAGCCATGTCTAAACATCGCGTGTCTTGTACACCCAGAGGAAAGTAAAGATTTACTAGAGAGAAGGGAGAGCATCCAGGCAAGGTGATGTCTAAGGCGAAAATTTCACATTCGGGGGATATACGTTTGTACGAAGTTTTGATCTTTGAACTAATTTTATTATTGACAAAGAACGCTAAACCTCCACCTTTGGATGGGCGATCCAGGCGAAAAGACCGGAAATTAGGTAGGTAAAACGAATTATGTGCTGACAGCCACGTTTCTTGCAGTGCAATAATGTCTGGATTGAATTTACAAGATAAATACAATAAATCTGTACTAGCTGAATGAATAGATCGGCAGTTCCAATGAAGAATTTTGATAGAACCTATCATTTTGACAGAATTGTTTCGGCAACTACCTTATCTAAAATGCTGTCTTTAAGAAAATCGCTCTTCGATAGGTTCTCCTTCTGGTATTTTTTGTTTTTTGAATGTTTTGAAGAGCCAGTGTTTTTGGAGACAGGTGATCGAGTGCGCTTTAGGGATTTGATGTCCATGTCCATATCTTCAGAATCCTGACCATCCTCTAGTATGTCTTCACTTATCCTCTGGTTGTCTGTACAAGAGGGCCCTGCAGCCTGTACTTCTGAAGGAGATGACTCTGCGTCTGCTTCACTTGGTGGGAGAGTTACGTTGTCTTGGGAAGTATCCTTCATATCTCTTTGTGGCCCATATATTTGCGTCAACTGAGTGGCTACAATATGAGATAAGGAGTCACAAAGGGTGGTGGCCAGGCGATCTATAGCTTTCTCCATCGCTTTTTCAATCATGTCTGCAATGGACACTGAAAGAGAAGCTTCTAAAGTTGCATTATGTCGGGCTGCAACACCAGCATATCCCTGGGTTCTTGCCTGAATTTCAGCGATGGCGTCTTTTCGTGAACAGCGTCTGCGATCAACAATTTCCATAATTTGAGTCTCCCGCGCTTTGGCTGAGCAATTAGCGTTATCTGCGCAGTGCTGCTCATGACAAAGACAACACTTTTCTTCAGTACAATTGCATTCATTTGCAGTATGTGCCTCACCACATTTTCGGCATCTGGGAGCTGACCTACATCCTTTTAAAGTGTGTCCATAGCGCCAACATTTCTGACACTGGAGGGGACGAGGTGACAGCTGTTCGACTCTGAATATTAAAGGCCACGCCTTGATTTCAGTGGGGCGAATCGACCCGGCAAATGTGACAATTACAGACTCAGTAGGGATCTTTGTCTGTTCTACAACTCGTGAGCATCTATAAACTGCAATTGCACCTGCCTCAGAGAACATCTCTAGGACCTCAGCTGGAGTCATGTTAATGTCTACGCCTCGGACAATACCTCTGACGCATGCTAGGTGAGGAGGAATGAAGGCGCTCACCGGATTGGTAGCAAACATCGAGCATTTAAGTAAGTCTTTGACACAGAGCTGGTCAGGAGAAAAGCAGACAATGCCTCCCTTGCCAAACTGCCGGACCTCTGTGATGGTGTGATAGTGAGTTGTCGCTGCTTTGAGTTCCGACTGGATCAACTTAGGGTTTTTCATCTTAATGACTCCGTCGTTGCTTGGGACTAGGGCCACAGGAACGGAAGCGACGCCATTGCGTAGGAACTGGTCCACTGGTAGCTCCTGCGGTGAAAGAGAAGCAGACCAGAGATAAGTCCCTGGTCCAGGCGAAGAAAGCGGCATCTGTCTGGATTGACTAGCCAGAAGGGTACTAGCTAATCAATGCTAAGGCTTTAGATACGCCTATCCAAGAAGAAATTCAGTAGTGGCTACTCAGATTTCAGCCAAACCCCCAGAGTAAGCAAGCGAGCAAGTGGCCGATGAGCTGACTCAGGCGACCGCTGGAACCAGTCTG
>WOVY01014144.1:0-17176 GCA_013436015.1 Rhipicephalus annulatus | reverse complement strand
GAATGCGGCACTATGGCGGGGTTACAGGTAGCTAAAAAGAAGTGCTTTTCGATTGAAAGTCGACATCTCTTTCCAGAAACTAAATCTAGCCCACCCGACGATAGTTACAGCGCGAGAACAGAACGATGACAAAGAGACAAGAAGGACATGAAACGAAGGACGCGAAGGACACGTCGTTCTGTTCTCTTTGTTCGTCGTTCGTTTCTGTTCTGTTCGTCGTTCTTTTCTCGCGCTACAAATATCGTCATGTCACACCAGTAGACCAAACTGCACACTTCTAGCCCACCAAGAAGTGGTCGGTTAGCAAAGAAGTTGCCTCTCTCCTCCGTCCCTTCAGGTCTCTTCTTTCGTTTTGCTCAGTTAGTTCTACTGAAATCTTGGTTTCTTCGTTATGTCTTCTAAGTGAGGTTTTTAGTTCTAGTCTTCGGCTGGAGGTCGGCGTAAGTTGCTGCAGACCTACCAACCCAACCTAAACTTAACCTGACCTAACGAAAACCTCTCTTTCTGCCAAGCCCTTTTCCGACCACTCCTATAGCCTACCTTCTGCATTCCAGGGACGACAGCTCCTTTCTCAATCACCACATGTATTGACCACCTTGCCTAAGCTTAAGCACGTGACCCCCCTTTCAATGAACTCTTTCAGTTGCCCGTTCACAAGTTACCCGCTGTTCCATATCCTCCTCTCATCAGACCCTTTCCTCTTGCGCTTGCACGTAAACCTTTAGCGCAACGAAGCCAATAATGCCCATGGCCTCAGGGCCATAATTTACACGGCTATACCGCGTAAATTTCAGGATGACGAAACGTTGATTCTTAACTTCCACCAATTTTACGTTCACTGTCACTTGGTTGTCAGCGTCGGTGTAGTTAGTGTTAGTGAAGAGTTTTAAAGAAAGATATTAACAAAGCAAATAAATGAATTCACGTTCGTTGTACGACATTTTCAACATGTACAATCGATTGCAAACCCACCTAAATTTGGATTCTAGCACTTGCGCAGCCAGCCTAGAAACAGCCAGCTTTTGTACACTGGTGTGGAGAAAGCAAAACGCAAGAGAGACAGGCTGCCTATCTAATGGTGGGGACTAGACGAGAAAACGCCCACAGATTTCCATGCAATAGGCGCGATCTCCTGGAATATATTGACACACGTCAGGTGATAATATCAGCTCGAGAGCGAATGTGTAACATATTTTGTGAGACTTAGGTATACATCTAACTTACCTCAACCTAGAAGCAACTGTATATGGTGCTAAATTCATTCAGTGCGGCTTATCATCAAACTTGTCTGATCATCGTTTTGCGGCTTGAAAAAATTCTTACTTCATTTTTTTTGACATTCTCCTGGATTTATTTTTATAGACTGAATCTCAAAAGACATCATCATTGAACGCCCTTGCCCAATACGTGCCTACTGTCTAAATTAGAGATATTTCTTACCAAGGCTGACCAGCTTGCAGAAAGGCGAAATGTAGGCAAATCTATGTACCAGTCAAAGTTCCGGAGCTTACTAGAATACTCAAGCACACAGTAATGCATTTGGATTAATTGGGCGTATCCATAGGGGGAAGGTAGTGGGCAGATGCTGCACCAAGGTGGCCAGTCCTTCTCTCGCAAGAGTGAGGCGTTGCCCGGCTGTGTTCACCGGCGAGCCCGCACTCTAGGCCTCTCAATTCGATTCCATCATCACGCGGATAATTTTTAAAGTGCGGTGGGGAATCGCGCAGCACTTGGATTCGAACCACGTACCTTTTGCACGCGGGGCTGATACTCTAACTACTAGGTCATCGCTGCATACTGAGTGACTCAGGGCATGACGAATTGCAATTTATGATTACCGAATCAGACAAGGAGAGCAGAAAGGCAGCTCTTAAAGTATCTGCCGGAAACGTAAGTAATATACAACAGGCTGCGGAAGAGTACAGCGCTTTCAGATAGGTAGCAGGGCACTTGAAGTTAAAAGAAAAAAATATCTCTGCTTAGAACCAAGTAGTAACCGCGGAGCCATACTACGAGATTGAAGCAGATAGAGGAATAAGAATGGGGTGGAACACATTCGGCAAGCATTTTCAAATCATGATACCTACCTCTAGCCCTGAAGAGGAAGGTATATAACAGCTGCATCTTGCCGGTGCTTATCTACGGAGCAGAAATCTGGAAGCTTGCATAGAGGGTACAGCTTAAATTGAGGATGACGCAGCGAGCGACGGATAGGAAAATTACAGGTGTAACCTTAAGAAACAAGAAGAGAGCAGTGTGGGTCAGGGAAAAAGCCGGAGTAAAGACATGATAGTTGAAATTACAAAGAAGAAATAGGCGTGGGCCGGGCACGTAGCGCGTAGGCAGGGTAACCGTTGGTCATTATGTGTACTGACTGGATTCCCAGAGAAGGCAAGTGGGTCAGGGAGAGAGAGAGAGAAAGTTATGTGAGCAGATGTTTGCGGGTATAAATTGGCAGCAGCAAGCACAGGACTGAGTTGACTGGCGGAACATGGGAAAGGCCTTTGTCCTGCAGCGGACGTAGTCAGGCTGATGATGATGATTATGAATGTATTTAGCGTTATAGCGTGCCACTGTTAAACATGTGCGCGTGGACACGGCAGTCAAATTGCAAAGGAACCATGCGAAAAAAAATGGCCCTGCACTTTCAGGTGCACGTTGAATCACTGATAGTCGGAATAAACTTAGGCGCTAATCCCGAGTCTCCCAAAACATCGTGCCTCATAACTGTATCCCGGCTTAAGTTACGTAAATCCCGAATTTTGACTATTTACAGCAGTATATTGCACCATTGAAGCTTGACTGAGCGTGCAACGGAGTCTTCCGCACCCTATAGACACCCCTCAAGTAATGTACTAGTTCATCAGCCTGACTACGTCCACTAGGGCGCAGGAGGAGAAGACAAGGGGAGGGGTTAAAGCCCTCGAAAATTTTCAAATTTTCAATTTCAATTTGGCTTCTCCCATGTTTATCTGATTAACCTGGTCCTGCACTTGGTGCGGTCACGGTTATTCTCGCAAACTTCTTGATCTCATCTACCCACCTAACATTCTGCCTCTCCATTGCGCGCTTGCCGTCTCTATCAATCCACTATGTGACTCGAAGTTAAAGCTAGCCTCTTAAACGATTCTTTTTTCTTTCAAATTCAGGCTCTGCAGCAGCGCGTCGCCACGGCGGCGATCATTAGCCTCGTGCTGGATGATGGTGAGGGTGCGCTTCCCTCGCACCAGGTGGCGCGCCTTTTCCAACGCTGCGGACAAGTGGCCTTCAACGGGCAGCACAGGATCGACGAGCTGCACGCCTTCCTCGACCGCTTCAACCTCAGCTGGCCGACGCCGCCTTCGAGGTGACCACCTGAAATACATTGTATAGATGTACTGTATGTACATTGGCTGCGTATCAGCGGGAGATATTCATGCCCCACCACCTCCCAACTTGTTATATCTAAGTATCTCATTAATATATATATATATATATATATATATATTGTTACGAGACAATGCCCCACTTAAACAGTGAGATAGGCGCCGAGGAAGACGAGGTGATTTGGGTGCGCGCGCTCTCTTGTTCGCCATCTTGGCTTGCGCGTTGGCGCTGTGTAAATATATTTTAAAACGCCTAGTTTCCCTTGTGCCTTCACGCAACATTTTGGTGGAAGGGTGCTGGGGTACAACGCACGACGGAGTTACGCAGCGGACGCCTAGTCTCTGCTCCCAACATGTCCACCGGCAGCGACGGCTTCCTCAACTGCTACGCCCAATGCATCAATGGCGCCGACCTCTCCTGTTTATCTCGTGGCCGCTCCACCCCGCGATCCCGGCAACTTTTCGGGAACGGACGGCGAGGACGTGGATGAGTGGCTTAAACTCTACGAGCTCTTCAGCACAAATCACAGGTGGGACCCAACCTTAATGCTGGCAAACATCATCTTTTATTTACAAGGAACGGCCAAGGCGTGGTTTAATAACAATGTGGACGGTATCACAAGCTGGGACGTATGCAAGACCAACTTACGCGAGTTGTTTGGTCAATCTGCCGGCTGCAAGCAGGCCGCTAGGAAAGAACTTGGCACACGTGTTCAGACGTCCACGGAGTCCTACCTGGCGTATATTCAAGATGTGCTGACCCTTTGCCGTAAAGTTGACCGAACCATGGCTGAAGCCGACAAGGTAGCGCACGTGCTCAAGGGCATCGCAGACGATGCATTTAACCTCATTGTGTGCAAAGGCTGTTCCACCGTGCAAGATGTTATCTTGGAGTGCCAACAGTTTCAAGAGGCTAAAAGCCGTCGCATTGCTTACCACTTTACGCGCCTTCCCAACACTGCTGCGACGTCAACATGTGCGGATCTCCGTGTACCGACCTTGCCCAATTCACACTCCAGTGACATCACGAGAATTGTACGCCGTGAAATCGAAGCCATCTCACCCGCCCCTTGAGAGCACTGGCACCGAGTGATCCTCAGCCGACCATATCGCTAATACAGACCGTTGTTCGCCAGGAACTAGCCAACGCGGGTGTTCACACAGTCTGTTCTGTGCACCGTCCCCGGCGCTGTCAGTTCGTCTACCCCGAGCCACCCACAGCAGTATCGCCGCCCTGCTCCACGTAATCGTGACCCAATGCGTGGAGAACGCCTGATGACAGGCCGATTTGCTTCCGATGTGAACGAGTGGGACACATTTCCCGTCATTGCCGAAGCACGTGGACCTCACCGTATCGGGCAAACCCAAGCTTCTCCAACCCCCATTCACCGGCCCACCTCTATGACCAGGAACCACCACGGCGTGATGGCTCAGCTAATTACGACCCGACCACTACGACCACTGCCCAGTACAGTCGCTCACCTTCACCTCGACGTAGATTTTCCCGATCTCCACCGCCACCTCGTTCCCCGTCCCCGTCCTCTGCCCGGCGGTTTTCTTCGGAAAACTAGCGGCTGCAGCTCCTGGAGGTGACGCTGCTGATACGACTTGCTCTCCAATTCCTCTGTTGACGCTCCCGACCAATCAGAACTTGATCGACGTTGAAGTGGACGGTTTATCTGTTAAAGCCTTAGTAGACACTGGCGCCCATATTTCTGTGATGAGCCTGCACATTCGAGACCGCTTAAAGAAAGTACTTACTCCAGCCCCTTCACGCAGCGTTCGCGTTGCTGATGGTAGTACGGCTGCTGTTATTGGCGTCTGTACTGCACGCGTTACTATTGCCGGCCGTCAAACTTCAGTTCTCTTCACTGTTCTTTCTCACTGCACCAATGATGTGATCCTCGGTCTTGACTTTTTGTCCACTCATTCCGCTCTCATCGACTGTTCAGCCGGTACTGTGCAACTTGACCTACCGTGTCCGATTGATCCGCCCAGTCGACCGCAAGCCCGTATGTGCTCTGCTGAACATGTCCGTTTGTTACCGCAAACTGTGACCTGCATCACCGTTACGCCCTCGCCACCTGTATCCGATGGTGACTATGTGCTCGCGCCCATCACATCCCTTCTCTTGACCCACAGTGTTACCTTACCACACACTGTTATTCAGTTACGTGCAAACCGCGCCTGCATTCCTGTGCTCAACTTTGCTCTGTGTCCGCAAGTGCTTCCGCGCGGAATCGCCCCTCGCCATGCTGACTCCTTCTGAAGAATGCGTCATATCAGCTCTGTCTTCGAACGAGACTCGACACTCCAGCTTCACACATGCTCGATCTTCGCAAGGAAGCCCGTCTCCTGATGTTAAAAAAATGATCGCGTCAGACCTTTTGCCGCATCAAGCCGACGAACTCCTTCGCGTTCTTGAGTCATACTGGGACGTATTTGACTTTTGTGATCGTCCACTAGGTCAAACCAGTGCGGTAAAGCACCGCATTGACACCGGCGATGCCTCCCCTGTCCATCGACGGCCATACCGCGTCTCTTCGACCGAGCGTCACATAATTCAAGCAGAAGTCGACAACATGCTCGCCAAAGACATAATTGAACCATCATGTAGTCCATGGGCTTCCCCTGTTGTTCTTGTCAAAAAGAAGGACAACACTTGGCGATTCTGTGTTGACTACCGACATCTGAACAAGATCACTAAAAAAGACGTCTACCCGCTACCGCGCATAGACGACGCCCTAGATTGTCTTCACGGCGCTAAGTATTTTTCTTCTATTGATCTAAGAGCAGGTTACTGGCAAATTGCTGTCGATGACATGGACCGCGAGAAGACCGCTTTTGTCACCCCCGATGGTCTTTACCAATTTAAGGTCATGCCCTTCGGATTATGCAACGCTCCAGCCACCTTCGAGCGGATGATGGACTCTCTTTTGCGTGGGTTCAAATGGTCAATTTGTCTATGCTACCTTGACGACGTTATCGTCTTTTCCCCGACCTTTGAAACCCACCTCGACCGCGTTTCCTCAATACTGGCCGTATTTCGCAATGCCGGTCTCCAACTGAACTCGTCAAAGTGTCACTTCGGACGCCAGCAACTAACAATGTTGGGCCACCTTGTCGACTCCTCTGGTGTACGTCCTGATCCCGATAAAGTGCGAGCCGTGCGTAACTTCCCTGTTCCGACCTGCACTAAAGAAGTACGCAGCTTTCTCGGTCTGTGCTCGTACTTTCGACGTTTTGTGAACAACTTTGCGGAAGTCGCCCGTCCTCTCACAGACTTATTGAGAAAAGATGTCTCCTTCACATGGGGCGCTGCGCAGGCTACGGCGTTCTCTACACTTATTGAATCGCTAACAAAACCACCTGTTCTGGCCCATTTCGACGTTTCTGCCCCTACAGAAGTACACACAGATGCCAGCGGTTACGGAATCGGTGCTGTTTTGGTTCAGCATCAAAGCGGCTGCGCCCGCGTTATCGCCTATGCCAGCCGTCTCCTCTCGCAGGCGGAAAGGAACTACTCCATCACCGAAAGGGAATGCCTTGCTCTCGTTTGGGCAGTAGCAAAATTTCGGCCTTATTTACATGGTCGACATTTCACTGTCATAACCGATCACCACGCACTTTGCTGGCTCTCGTCCTTGAAGGACCCCACTGGGCGCCTTGGTCGATGGGCACTACGGCTTCAAGAGTATACCTACTCGGTGTCCTACAAATCTGGCCGTTTACACCATGACGCTGACTGCTTATCTCGGAATCCAGTGGACCCACCTGAAGCGTTCGATGAATCGCCATGTGTGCTGTCTCTCTCCGCTTTAAGCAACATCCGTGAGGAACAGCGCCGAGATCCTGCCTTACGTAACATCATCGAGAAGCTTCATTCTGCGGCACCCGACCCCTCTACTCGATTGTTCGTGCTTAAGGATGACACATTGTACCGTTGCAACGTCCGCCCTGATGGACACGAACTGCTCCTTGTAGTACCTTCCCACTTACGTGCGAGCGTGATCGGCCAGCTTCATGACGCTCCCACTGCCGGTCACCTCGGACTGTCTCGGACGTATGACCGCGTACAGCGTCGATTTTACTGGCCCAGTCTTTATCGCTCGGTCCGCAGCTACGTCGCCTCATGCGATCAGTGTCAACGCCGAAAAAAACCTTCCATGAGTCCTGCCGGGTTCCTCCAACCACTTGACGTTCCCTTTGATCCCTTCTTCCGACTTGGTCTTGACCTCCTAGGCCCTTTTCCTGCATCCACTTGGGGAATAAGTGGATAGCTGTCGCGACGGATCATACAACCCGGTACGCTATCACGCGGGCTTTGCCGACCAGCTGCGCCACAGACGTTGCCGATTTTCTCCTGCACGACGTCATACTTCACCATGGCGCCCCACGCCAACTCCTAACAGATCGTGGGCGCTATTTCCTTTCCCGAGTTATCGACGACCTGCTTCGCTCCTGCGAGACGAAACATAAATTTACGACAGCTTACCACCCGCAAACTAACGGACTCACTGAACGATTCAACCGGACTTTAACTGATATGCTCGCTATGTACGTATCGTCCGACCACCAGGACTGGGACGTTGCATTGCCCTTCGTTACGTTTGCCTATAATTCTTCACGCCATGATGCAGCTGGTTTTTCACCTTTCTATCTGGTGTTTGGCCGTCATCCAACTTTACCTTTCGACACCATCTTTCCGACAGCTGTCGACTTTACGACTGAATACACCCGTGATGCTATCACCAGGGCTCGCAAAGCACGAGAAGTTGCTCGTCAGCGCCTTTTAGCATCGCAAGATCACCAGCGGCATCGTTACGACTCACATCACCGCCAAATTTCCTTTACACCAGGTTCTCTTGTGCTATTGTGGACTCCGACTAGACGCGTCGGACTTTCTGAAAAACTGCTTTCCCGGTACTCGGGACCCTCCCGCACGCAACAATATATATATATATATATATATATATATATATAGAATTGATGGCAGAATGTTTCGACATCGCGAAAATTTACTGACGAACAGCGACTTTTGAAGGTCGTGAAATATGCCTTTCGTTGCGACGTCCCAGACTGACAAACACTGCGAAAAAAAAAAAAACACACCGTCCCGATGTCACTGGAACAGAAGTTTCGAAGAAACGCAATTTCTTACGCTAAAGCAGCCTGCTTATGCATCGTTTTTTTTTGTTGACAGCTGAAAGGGTTTTACGTGGATTTTTTGTTTGTTCTTTCCCCTGGAGATATGCTTCGATTCAGTTTCTTAGGGGAACTAAATAGAACAGATTATTTTTTCTGTTAATGAGCAACGACGATGTCATGCGCATCTTCGGCAGCGTAGCGTAGTTTGTCTCGCCGATATAATACTACAGACCAGCAATGTTGCTCGTCTCGCACTTTAGTTTACTCGACAAGCAGGAGCTACACGCGTCGTTACAACAAAGAGTGTGATCATGCAGATGCTCGTGATTTTGTGCCGCGCGTTCACATGCAGCGCCAAGAATCGTCAACTCAGGTTTGCGCGCAGCTGCGTCGAGCGTGAGATATATCACCGGAGTAGGCATGATACCTTCGTAACCAGTATAATATAGTTACCAAGCGAAGCGAAGAAAGGTAACTCATCGCACTAAAGGAGCGCCATTTACAGGGCGAATGTCTTAAGCTTGTTTTCGTGTGGGGCTCTTGAGGGAGACATCGCAGACTAATGAACTGGTACTGAAATCCGCGTTGCCTACGTCCCCAATGACGTCATGCTGAGGTGTCACCATGTGACTCCATCATCACCTCGTAGATATTCCAAATATGTGATGTGTAACATCCACATGTGACTTTGTCAGATGACATCGTTGCTTGGTGAAAGCGGGGCCGATCGTGTGGAGTGAAGATGGGAGGGGGGATGTGTAATTCGATCGATAAAAGACATCAATGTAAATTAATGTGTCTCTCACACTGCGTCAGGTTGTCTTTTGTGATAGGTCTGATCCATGGTTCTATAACCTAATGCATCGCGAAGAGCGAAGCAGGATTCGTACTTGCAATATTACGTACAGAACAGCATGCTGCAGAACTTTTGTACCATTCGTGCACTCACGGAAAACGCCTCTCACGTGGCGTACAGGTCTAAGCTGGAAACTCTGGACGTGATGGTGTCCTTGTCCCTGGACTGGGGCATACCAGTGTTCTTCCAGTTGAGCGTGGACCGCTACTTCAAGCGTCCAGGCTTCCGCACTCTTCACTTCTCCGGCAACCCGTACTTGCTCGAGTGGTTCATGACGCGCAACGCGCTCCAGGAGAGGGGCGTCCTCCTCGCCTACTTCGATCGCGTTTCGCTCATTATGAACGGCTCGAGCGCGTCGAAGCACGTCGTCGAAGAGGCAAGTGTGGACGCAGGCTCTCTTTTACCGCACAATGAACAATTATTCGTCCTCTGTATATTCCAATGTGCCTAGATGTAGCAGTACTCGGCTTCCTTAATTAAGAAATCTGGCAGTTCGGGAAAAATGTCATGACCGTTACACCGTGAACGAAAGCCGGCAAGGAGTTTCGTAAAGTAGTAAAAAACAAAACAAAAACAAAAACAAGTCGAAAATAGTCGGCCACGAGGAGTCGTATATACGTCTAACGAAAGCGCTAGGTTAGAGACGGACAAGGGAACGTGCAAGGATGAACGTGCAAGGTGCGTCTGTCCTTGTGCATTTTATTGTCCGTGTCCAAAGTAGCGCTGTTTTTTTCAAGATGGATTTTTACGAAGGAGCTCGCTTTTAAACACTTCTAAAGATAGTATATACGTAACATACAATGTAATATGTCGTACAGGGGGAGGGGGGTGCAACGCTGCATTGCATTATGCATCATGGCTGGTGGCAAGAGCACTGGTATATGGGCTTGGGGGGGGGGGGGGCTCGTTTGGTTTGAGGGTGACAATTAGGTGCCCCCTATACACGCCCATGGTTACGGGTGCATCCATATATTCCATAGCGTAGTAGTGTCCTTAATCGCTGAACATTTATTCTAAACACGGTAAAATAAATGAACAAGCCAGTAGCGGGGTCTGTGTCAACATGCAGAAAATACCAAGAAGGGGGGAGATGTCACGAAAACTAATGTTTACAGCCACTCGAAGACATGGGGGATTGTCAAGTGAAGCTTTGTCTTTGTGAAAACAGTCTGAATGCCTTTTCTTATTGCAGCTGAAAAGCAATGCTAATTGCCTTCTGTGACGCAAAGAGTCACTCTGATTGGAGAAAACCATGGTTAGTTACGCATGTTTGCTGCGGCTCCTGAATGCATCGTGGTAATACAAAGCTTCACCCATAAGTTTGGAGGATGCATTGACAAGAACTGTTTCTGGATCTGCGATTGTGGATCTCTTGTGACCTGGTCGCACAACAGTCCCAGGCGTAGAGAAAGAGGTGGACCCGTATTCACAAACCAACCTCACCATCACCTCTCATTTTCCTTATTGGAGTTGTCCGCTATGGTAGTGTAGTGGTTGCCGTGCTCAACTGCTGACCTGATGGTAGTGGGTTCGGTTCAAGCCTCAGTGGTGGCGTATTGATGCAGGTGTAATGGTAAGAAGCCCGTGTACTATGCGATGTAAGTACACTTAACAAGAAAGAAACACCAGACGGTCAACATTTCGGGACTTAAAACCCCAAGTATTGTTCTCATTCTGCATCAGTTTTTGCCTCCCAAGTGTGTTGGGTGCATAAAAAACAATAAGCAAAGGCGAAGAACGTAGGCGTTTGCTTGTGAATACTGACTACACATTTTTGATGAGCATTGTTGAGGGCGCAAAAGTGTTGAGGAAAAACCTGAGATAAGGATAAGGCCGATTTCTGTATATGACTCACTGTATTCTGTAAAACAAATCGTATGCTTGTGCTATCAGGTACGCGATCTTCATGACTGAGGGTCACAGAAGTAATCGAATGTAATTTGATGGCGACGGGACGGCTTTAAGCTCTCCCATAGTAGAGTACCAAGTGCTCTAAATCGTTAACCACTTTTTCTAAGCCCCCCGCTTCCAGTGCGGGGATACTCTAGTGCTCTGCCGTTGTGAGGTACGTCGTACTCTAAATTGTAAAACATCTCTTCTAAGCACAAGTAAGTTCTATTTTCCACCTCGCCACACGAGGAGCCGAACATATTTTCAATATAATTTTCGTACGAGGTTAATTTTTAACGTTCTATATTGGCATTCTGCAAGCCTTTCTGCGACTCAAGCTCGGTACAACTCGCTTTTGCTTCAAGTTACGAAATGTCGATGATAGCCACCATCGACTAAACAAAGGCGACAGCTGCAGAACCTTGTGTGCGAGCAATCCGCACTCGTGGGCTTATTTTCGTAAACGTATCTTGCTTTGGACACAACAAAACTATTGTGTATATGATCTTCGACAAACCCGATAATGAAGGCCATAGCACAGAGGGATACTTCGTAACTCTTGAGGAATGCTCTAGTTAAGTATTCTTCCAATGGCCAGCATGTCTTAGATACCTGTCTCGGTATTTCTCACGTGAATATCGCATGCAGGTACTCCAACTGGACAACCACGTGCTCATGACAATGGTGCCCTCTCTGGTGGATCCGCGACCGGACACCGACCTAGTGTACGTGGTCATGGAGCAGCTGGACTACATCACGGGGCCTTACCTATCCACTTCTCAGTGGCTTCTAGTAAGTGCAGCTCAAGCTAGAATGGCCTTTGTTTAAGGATAATAAACCTTATTTATAACCACGATGGCTGCGGAAGAGCTGTTGATATATTCTAGTATTTTTTGATAGGTTTCAACTGTATCTAAATACCGTAATGTCTCTATGACTGACTGACGTTTCTACAGGGGAGAGGCCTTGTTCCTGTGGTGGGCATGGTCAGGCTATTGATTATGATTAGTATTATGATAATGATGGTGCCGACCACGATAATAAAGGGTCGTAACAATAAGTACTTGAAAGTAGTTGTCAAACTTCGCTGCACTTTGACAGAAAATGCGCACATTTTGCCAAGTGCTTGCTCTTAATGTGCATGTTTGCTAAACGTTTGTATGAAGCATCCAAATGTGTGCTTCCGTAGCTTAGCGCCTTTATATCTTCGCTTTGCTGAAAGAAAGTACATCTCGTGCGCTTGGAGATGTACGAAGAAATGTCCAAGGGGAGTTGGGAGTTTCTGTAACTTTCCAGGCTGCTATCTCATGCAATCCTAAGGCAGCGCTGCCTAGAAAATTCTGACCCCCTCTGCAGATGGTACTTGTCGTAAGGCGCGGCGTGTGTCATAGGGCTAAGCATATCACTATGGGCGGATGAGGCCTGCAACAAATTCGGCATTCTAACAACAAAAATCATCATATTAAACTGACTAAGAGGTTTCTGCGCTGGCATTTTTGAAGTGCGTTAGTTAAACATTGCTTTTTGGCGGCCTCTCGCATAGGCGGATGAAGCTGTTCCTCAAAATGGACGCGCGCATCTTCCTTACTTGTAGGTCCTAAACAAGCACTTGCCCGTGGAACTGGGGCCCAAAGACGAGATTTTCGTCATGAACAAGCGGCTACTGCGACTCCTTGGGGTACTCGTCGGCAACCTAGAGGACACCAATAATCTGCTCGCTTACGTCACTTGGCACGTGACGCGGCATCTCGCGAGCGTCACTTCGTATCCGCTATCGCGCGCCCAGTTCGCAGACGGGCCCAGCGCCGACTCGAACACGCTGGGCTACATGATGGGTCGCTGCTACATGGACGCCGACACGGCGATGCCGTTCGCCTTCGCGCACGTCTTCAACCAACGCTGGCTTCCCGCGGACTCCGTGGGCCACGCGAGAAGCGTGTTGGACAACATTCACACTGTGGCCAACAAGTCCATGGCCTCGCTGACCTGGATGGACGAGGAAACCAAGAGCGGAGCGCTAGAAAAGCTGGCCACCCTGCGCGCCATTGTGGGCAACCTGGAGCGCGATTCTGAAGAAGACTCTCTGCGACGCCTCTATCCGTACGTACCCGAACTTAGCGGCTCGTACCTGGACATGGCGCTCGCGTTTCGCTCGGCGGAGCTGCGCCACGCCAAGAGGTTTTTGCGGGTCAACGAGTCCTCGACGCCGTCGTCCTCCTACGAAGTCAGCGTGCCGTTGACGCTCGTCAACGCGTTCTACTTGCCCGTGTACCACGTGATGGTGATCCCGGCAGCCATACTGTATCCGCCGTTCTACGTGGCGGGCTACCCGGCGTCCTACAACTACGGCAGCCTGGGCCACGTCGTGGGCCACGAGATGACTCACGCGTTCGACCCGGACCTGGGACTGTACGGGCGCGATGGCCTCCGGCACAACTGGTGGACGCCCACCTCCCAGGAGAGGTTCGCGGGCAAGCTGAGGTGCCTGCGGCGCCTCTACAACGAGAGACCCTGGTCCGGAGGCGCCAACTTCGGGGAGCACGCTCTGTCCGAGAACTTCGCCGACAGTGGAGGCATGATCAAGGCTTACAAGGCCTACCGGGCGAGCGCCCGCGAGCGCGCAGCTGTGCCACCGGGACTCTCCAGATTCAGCGATGAGCAGCTGTTCTTCGTGAGCAGCTGCTTCAAGTGGTGTGCCGGCGAGGAGAAGCAGAACACCGGCCGATACTCGCCGCCTCGCCTTCGCTGCAACGTGCCCTTACTCAACATGCCGGAGTTTGCGCAGGCGTTTGAATGTGGCGCGGGCAAGGCTATGAACCCGGTTAGTCACTGCGACACGATGTGATATGCGTAACCTTCACTATAGACACTGTGATATGGAATACAATGTCGTTTCACGCGCACCCGATGTTTCCCGCGCCTGTTCGTTTACGCCACGGCCACAAGCTCCATATCGCGTGTCTCGAAATTTCTCACTGTTTGTTCTATAACCTCGTAGTAAATTAACGCAAACATAGAACGGGTAAGTACCGAAGAACTAGCTACACGACAGTGTTCTTTAATCCGCGACTGGGAATGCTGACGCAATCCAATTTAGACGTGAACATGACGCGATTTCTCGAGACTATCTCGATGTCGGGAACTATTACCACAATAAGAACAATAAAATATCATTACGGAATTGATGCGGATGAATCAACTGGCCAAGATTTTCCAATATAAACATTAGCTAGTTAATTTTGCTGGGGACCCTCTTTATTTTAGTAAAGTATACAACGGCATGCCATCTGAGATTGGAATATGCTACCCTTAGGTGCTTTCAGTATTGCATAGGTTCAGATCGTCACTATTCATTCACAACATTGCTGTACTTTGAAGTTATGGCGTTACGCAAAAAAAAAACAAAAAAATTGCAACTTTTCTGCCGCGTCGAATGCGGTCAAATTCTGCCAGCTCATTCTGAAAACGCGTATGAAGCTACACGTGTGTTATGGCTCCTATAAAAAAAGTGTTATATTATTAGCTAGCACTAAATAGTTTAGTGATCACTGTTATAAGTAATAGTGGATTGTTGCGTGAGGAAAGGAAAGTAATGATATGGCTCTTTATTTGTTTACACGGGAGCTATGTATGATAGGGCGTGTCCGTTGGAAATCTTCATCATTGGCGAGAAAAAAAAAACGTATGTGCTACGGTAATCGGCTCACACATTATTTTGGCTCACACATTGGTTCACACATTGGCTCACACATTAATTGGCTCACACGAACAGATGGACGCATGGACAGCCGCAGGGGAGGATGCATGGTCAAACGCAAAGACGGACGTATGGATGAACGTGCGGACGCACGCACGGACGGGCGGATCGACGCTTGGACGGTCACACAGACGGACGCATGGACTGACGGACGCAAGAACGAATACACGGACGGATGCTTCGCCCCCACTCTCCATCATTCACTCCGTGGATATGCTGCTATTTTTTTATTTTTGCATTTAGCGAAATTGACCCATGATCGCAGTGACGAGAAAAATCCACCCTTAAAGTGTTAATGGCATAAATCAAGCGTTGCACGGAGAAGACTAGATGTTCGCTCGCGTACCAGTTTAATTTTTCTTTAATGAAAGAATACCCATGGCGGCCCTGACTGAGCGCGTGCACGCCGAATAGCAACGCTCAGTGTCTACTGTGACATATTGTCGTGCTTTTGCTGAAGTTCTTCACGTTTCATGGCGTGCGCAACGTGATTGAAGCCATTCTATACACATTCGTGTTCGGCCAGTTGCCATTAAGTATGCAGAGTACTTGGGATTCCTGCTAGGAACAAAGCGAAATTAGGGCTCCGCGATTTGTTGTCTGCTCGGGACGTTTAGGACAATTTTGTTTTATAGACGTGGAACCCACGTATTTGTACACAACCTGGTTAAAACACTCCTGTAAGCAGCATAACGCTTTGCAACCAATAGGCAACAGAAAAAAAGAACACTAATACCATTTTGGAAAATTTTGTCTTCAGCAAGCGCGTTACCTACTTTTCGACGTGGGTCGACAAACTCGCTCAGACTCGAGTGAACCTTGAACTCGTGTCCGAGGACTGTCCCAGATGAGTAATAATTTGATGAGTCAAAGCTTGGTTAGCCCTTAATGCACAATATACTATTGAGCGACTGTGAGTGAGATACACATTTTATTGCGGACTACTCTAAAACATACCCAGCTTCAGCCTAATTACATACTTATATCGGCTTACGTTGACGCTGAATTTATTCAAACATATCTCAACGTACCAGCGTTCATGAGCCACCTATATTTTCATATAGGAACGCGAGTTAGGGTTGGGAAAAGAAAATAGTGTGCCAAAACCTCCTATAGCGAAAATGCCTCCAATAAGTCGTGTATTTCATAAAAACTTATTACCGGATCGCAGCCCCAGATAACTCGCGTTGGAAGGTACGTATCAGAGCCATCACGTAGAGCACCGAATATGTGTTATATTGGCGTTAAAGAGCCTTTGCACGATGATCGAGTGGTCCACGCGTGGTCTTAAGACCGCTGCGTGGACCACTGGTTCTATTTTGTTATTCCTATAGTTCCATTTATTCATTCCTTCGGAGAGCTTTTTTTTGGTGTGCTTTGTTTAAACAAGTAGGAATGACTACAACTTGCATGACGCACGATACTATGCTCCTCCGCAACCCATGACAAAAAATAAAAATTGTAATAAAAAGGTAATTCAATACATGACTGCTTTACAGGCGCCTATGGACTGCACTAACGTTTCATATTACGCCTTAGTATAGAAGCGTGGCCAGCACCCTCGGACAGAATAAAACCTATACGACCTCACATGCACGCATCAGTACAGCGTTGTAGCCTCGTGGCTTTTGAAATGAAACTTCGAGCTGCCGCCCTAAATTTATGTTGTAAAATATTGGTTTTTCTTTGAAAGGAGGAAATGTGTATCGATAGAAAAAAATGGTATCCTGCTTGAGTTTTTTTCCTGCAGGCTTTCCGAGCGATCCACCTGAGGTATTCTCAGCCTCGGTGACCGAGTTTCCTTTTGCGCGTGGGTCAGCTAGGTTTTTCAGATGATGTTAGTAGATCTATTGCCCCCCGCGTGGTCTAGTGACTAAGTGTACTACTCGGCTGCTGACCCGCAGGTCGCGGGTTCGATCCCGTGCTGCGGCGGCTGCATTTCGATGGAGGCGGAAATGTTGTAGGCCCTGTGCCCAGATTTGAGTGCACGTTAAAGAGCCCAGGTAGTCGAAATTTCCGAAGCCCTCCACACGGCGTCTCTCATAATCATATAGCGGTTTTGGGACGTTTAAACCACAAATCAATCCTTAAGTAGATCTATTCGCCCCTTTAACAAAGTAGTAAATAAAAATAAAAGTTGGTTCCAAATCTGCATTTGAC
>WOVY01014143.1:0-25041 GCA_013436015.1 Rhipicephalus annulatus | reverse complement strand
AGATTTTTTTTTTTTTTTTTTATTGATACAAAATACAAGAAGGTTACATGAGTTAAGTATACATAAGGAGGTCCCAAAGTCGAAGACAAGACTGTATCGGGACCTCCTGTTGTTAAGGGCAGATTGTGGAGAAACAGTGTTAAAGGAAACATAAGCAATAATCGAAAGTATAAACTAAACACGTTAGCAGCAGAACAATAAAGAAATATACAAAATGAAAAAAAAATATACACAATAAAACAAAATGAAGCGATGAATAATGCTAAGAAGTGTAACAGAAAAAAGTACAAAAGTTATAATACATAAAAATGTGGAAATTGAAACAAAATGAAGCTATGGAAGGAACAATATTACAAAGCATGCATAATGTGCGATTTTAGTTCTGTCTTAAAATGATGTAAGTTTCTTGCATTTTTTATAGAAGCTGGTAGTGTATTCCATAGTGTTATCGATGAAAATCAGCAGTCGTGTTTACCGTAATTAGTGCGTACCTTAGGCAAAAGAACGTTATTGTTATGCGCAAATCTAGTATTACTATGGGCAAACAGGTCAGTAGATGAGAAGCAGATTGGAGGAAGTGCCTTGGTTATGTATTTATAGAATATGATGCCTAAGTTGTAATTGAGGAGTTCTGAGATGGTTAAGATGTTGTTATCATGAAGTAGGCGTTTACCGTTAGAAAAACGTGAACTGTTAGTAATGATTCTTATGGATTGGTTCTGTAATACTTGAAGGGAAGCCAAATGAGTGTTATAGGTGTTACCCCAGCACATTATGCCATAATTAATATGAGAATGAACGAATGAGTAGTAGAGTGATAGTAATGTGGCACGTGTGAAGTATGAACGAGTTTTAATTAGAGCGCGGATACCGTATGCAATTTTCTTTTGATATGAGAAATATGATCTATGTATTTCAAGTTAGAGTCAAGAGAAATTCCAAGAAAAGATGAGCAGGGACTGGGAGAAATAG
Organism: Rhipicephalus annulatus; assembly: GCA_013436015.1. Classification (NCBI taxonomy): domain Eukaryota; kingdom Metazoa; phylum Arthropoda; class Arachnida; order Ixodida; family Ixodidae; genus Rhipicephalus; species Rhipicephalus annulatus. The sequence goes on along the minus strand of WOVY01014143.1, from coordinate 24,069 downwards.
AGTGCGAGCCAAAAGTCAAAGAAGGAAAGGATGATGAAATTTTTGATGCGATGAAAATACTACAAATTTAGTCTTGGTTGCGTTAATAGTTAACAAGTTAGTACTGCACCAACTTGAAACATTTTCAAGTCAGTGCTTAGCTTGTCAACGAGAAGTGAAATGCTTTTATCAGAGGTAAATATGGTAGTGTCATCGGCATACAAAATGGAATTAGTGTAGGACAAACAGTTAGGAAGATCATTAATATAGATCAAAAATAGAAGCGGTCCCAAAATGGATCCTTGAGGGACACCAATGTTAGTCGATAATTCTTTAGAATATACATTAGAAATCGACACAAGTTGAACGCGGTTATGCAGGCTTTTTAGTAGCGCTAAAGTAGGACCACATATACCGATTGCTTCAAGTTTAGTAAAGAGAATACTATGATTTAAACTATCAAATGCTTTTGTTAGATCGATGAATACTGATCCTGCAAATAAACTTCGTCAATGATTTTTTTTAGTTGATCAGTTAGATGAATGAGTGCCAGATCAGTAGAAAAGTGATTGCGAAAGCCGAACTGACAGGGTGACAGAATATTAAATTAGCAAGGTAATTTGATAGGCGTACTCCAATTAACTTCTCGAGAACTTACCAAAAAAGGGTAAAATGCAAATGGGTCGGTAATTATGAATCATTGTGCTATCACCTTTTTTAAGAACTGGGATTATTTTACCGCGTTTAAGCTCATTAGGAAATACGCCAGTTTGAATATCAAATTCGTAATGAAACACAAAATTGGAAATTAGGTGCGAAATTAATTTTATATGAGCAGGGAGGACTTCGTCAATTCCTGCACCGGTGGATTTGAGGTGTTGTATGACACAATGTATTTCTTCAGGAGTGGTGGGAAAGAGGAAAAAAGAGTGAGGGAGACGTCTAAGTGGTGTGATTTGTGTGGGGGAAGGTGAGTCAACGCTAAAAAAGTAGGAACAGAAAGCGTCAGCTATGTCGATAGGAGAGTTATATTCAATGTTATCGACTACAATTCTGGATACTTGGTGCCGAGCATTCCTGTTTAGAAAGCAGTTTACGATGTCCCATTTTAGTTTAGCATTATTACCTGCTTGCGATATTTTTGTTCGAGAAATGAACGTTTTGCAGCTTTTAATTGTGTTGGTTTACAGCGTTACGTAATTGTTTGTAGCGGGCAATTAACTTAGTATTAAACGGCTGACTTTTGGTTTTTTGTAAAGGTTATCGCGCTTGCGTAAAGCTGGCTAATAGCTTTGAGACATCCACGGGTTATGGGAAAACGCTAAGATTTTTTTACATTTCTTTTTACAAGTGAATTGTTGGATATGTGATATAATTACAGAAAAAATTTAGAAAACGCTTTCTGGGGATCATTACAAGATTTTACCTCAGTCCAGTCTAAGTCAGCTATAGCAGTTGTGAAACTCTCTTTATCCAGAACGTATTGGAATGTGGAAGAGTACAAGGACGAGATTGGTAATTGAAGCGTAAGAGCAATGGATAATGATCAGTAATGTCAATGTCGAGAACTTTTACCTGCGGTGAAATTAACGAGTTGGAGAAAGCATGATCGATCAGCGTCCCAGCACCCACTAGGAACTTGCCGTGTAGGAACATCAATTAAGGATTCGTAACCGTAGCTTTGCAGTAGACTGGTGTAATTAACAACGATAGGTGAAGTGTAATTGAGTAAGTTAATGTTGATGTCACCCATTAAATGGCAGTTTTTATTCTCAAGAGAAATTGTATGTAGAACATTTTCAAGATTAGAAAAAAAAAATCTTCGACTGAAGATGAGGGAGATCGGTAAATGCAGCCAAATATGAAATCTCTCTGATCGCAAGATGGAGAGCAATTAGCGATTTCAATCCAAACTGATTCACAATTAGGTACAGGCAAGTGAAAATCATGTCTCCTCCTATAAGAAAGACCAGGAGATATAAATGGCCGCACCACCATGACTGCTGGTTGGTCTATGACAGTATTCCGAGTTATAATTTGGGAAGCAATAGAGATTTTTGTCATCAGCTGATAACCATGTCTCCGTTATGGCAATAATTGAAAAAGTGTTACTATAGGAAGAAAGAAGATTATCAATTTCATCGAAGTGTTTACGCAGGCTCCTAGCATTAAAATGAATGATAGAATTATATCCACTTATGAACGAGTTAACATGATCTGGTTCAATAAGAGCATCCATGTTAATGCGATGAAAGTGATGCAATGAACACATTGTGCTAGGCTTAGTCTATTTTGACCAAATCAGAGTGATCACGAATGCGCAGAACTCGGCTATTGGTAGTCTTTCTAGCTTTGATTTGACAGTCGTCCGTCCAGAGAAACATCCAGTTCTTTCTTTTTTTTAGTGTTAAGGCTTTGGAAAAGAGGACCTTGTTGCTTGGGGTCAAATGATCATTGATAAAGACGGGGGCGTTAGAAACGCCAGTAATACCAAGATCACTAATACAGAGCTTCGCCTTACGTGCTTTACTGATGAAGTCAGATTTCTTAGTTCGAGAGCAGAAGCGTGCAATAATGTTTTTTTTATCACTAGAGCGTGTGGGCACGCGATGCACAATGTCGAGATCACCAGGCGATATGGGACATCCAGCTTTCTCCCCCAACTTTTTCACGATTACACTGCAGTCCTCGCCTTGGGAGCAGGGAACGCCCTTGATCTCCACATTGCTCATGCGCGAGTATTGTTCAAGTTCCTCAACCTTGCGGCTGAGAGAGTCATTCTGGGTTTTTAGGTGCTTATTCTCATTTACCAATGTGGCATTTTGGTTACGGAGGTCCTCGACAAGTTCATTCAAGTGTTCAGCGCTCGATTGTAAGGATACAACTTCTTTTTTCAATTCTGCAACATCGATGCCCGATTCTTTCATATAGAGTAAGAACCTGCCGAAGACCTTCTCAGATGTGTCTTTAGCCAAGCTGTTAAATTTAGCCTCGATTTCTTCAATTTTTTTTGAGAGTTCAGCATTAGTTGGCATGGTAAATGATCTTGATCACAAAAGCAATTACAGACACAGGAAAAAAAATGTAAAGCGAAACGCAGTTGTTGGCAGCAGCGGCAGTGGTCAAAATTAGAAACTATTACAGAAAAGAGCTTGAAAGAATACCTGCATGAACAGGGAACTCTGCTTAAGTTGTAGCTCGTGCAATGCCACTGCTGCCAGTGAAGAGCAGGTGCGGGTGCCAGCTAATTTATAGGGCCTGCTCTCAGGGTAGTGACCTCCAGCGGCGAAATCGTCCAAAGCTAGCAGCAGGCCACAATGTGTCCGCGCAGACGCAGCTTCACCACGTGTGAATGATCCAGCACCTTCCAAGGGCAATGCGACGATGCAGCACCACGGAGATAACCACCGATGAAGCAGGCGGGATGTGCGAAGAATGGGCGGTCAGGATAACTGCATGAACAGGGAACTCTGCTTAAGTTGTAGCTCGTGCAATGCCACTGCTGCCAGTCAATGCTGACAATTTGCTCTTGTAGTGGCGGGAGTTCGATGTCTTTCGCAGCGACCAGACGAAGTGGCTTCTGGTTATCGTCGTCAAGCATGTAGTCGGTGTCAGCGAGGTGAACGACGCGTTGTCCACAGCAAATCGCCGCGGAAGCAGATGATAGAAAATCCCACCCTAAAATTAGTTGATGAGAGCAGCGGGACAGGACAGCAAACTGGACATGATGGCGGATGCCGTCGATGAAAACACGCATAGTACAAAGCGCGGAAGGGCGAATGACGTTCCCCTGGGCAGCAACTAACGTGGGGCCATCGTAAGGCGTCATTACTTTCCTTAAATATTCACACAAATCAGCACGTATCACAGACAATGTCGCACCTGTGTCACCAAAGCATCCACTCGCACTCCTTCCACTTCCACATTCGTGGTTGATGCGTGGTTGATGACATCAGTGCCGGCAGGCTCGGTCTGGGACATGCTGCCTGACTGTGGGCGCAAGCGGCGGCCTGAACGAAGCTCCAGGGGGTATAGCGGGCTGCGGGAGCTCAGAGGACCGAAAATCCACCTCCACTACGTATGAAGTCTTGGTAGTCTTGGCTGCGACAGCGTTTATTTGAGGAAAGACCTCGCAAAACGAATGGGCAGAGCCAGCACACAGACGATGACGATGATGATGACCCAGAGTGGCAATGAGGGCAAAGAGACAAGCGGATGATGGTGATTGTGATTATGAAGGGATGAGGACGATGGAAGTTACAAATGCCCACAATATATATATATATATATATATATATATATATATATATATATATATATATATATATTGTGAGGATCCGGTTTATTCAGCCAGCTCGAGCTAAATCACACTGGTGATGATATTTACATATGATGATGTACAGGTGATGATAATATATAAAGGGAATGAAGAGTCATTCACTTGTCGCGCTCATTCACACTGATTTCCCCGCGCGGTGAAAGCGGCCGCCTGGTCGCTTGACAGTATTATAAAACGCGTCGCGCACAGGGCTTTAAACGAGATATGTGCACTATGCCTGACTCTCGGCAACGATGATCAGGATTAGTGCTAAGAGGAGAAACGGGGCGATTGACAAGAGATGTCTGTTCGACCACCGTGTACGGCCCATTGAAGCGACTGATGAATTTGTCGCATAAACCAGGGACGCGAAGTGGGTCCATAGAAAAACTTCGTCACCAGTGGAAAAAACTCATAACATGGCGAGACTAGTCCTAGTGAGATTTTCGGGCGTCTTGAGAGGTGTCGGTGTTAACGCGGGCCAAGTGACGGCAGTGTGCGAGACGAGATGAAATATTTTCAGAGAAAAGAGCCGTTGAGGGTGCAGGGACCGAAGGAAAGAGACATCTAGAGCAAAACTCGGCGAGCGACCAAGGACAAGAAAAAATAAAGAAAAGCCGGTAATGCGTTGAGCAGCCGTATTATAGACGAATGTCACGAAGGGTAGAATCGCATGCCAGTTCGTGTGGTTGGCGTGAATGTACATGGAGATCATGTCCGATGGGGTCCGATTAAACTATTAAGTCAATCCGTTAGTCTGCGGGTGGTAGCTATAGAAGTGGTCTTGTGAACAGTGTTCGAGGCACGCGAAACTTGCTCGACAATGAAAGAGAGAAAGACTTCGCCACGATCGCTCAAGAGAATGCGTGGGGCTCCATGTTGCAAAAGAGGTGGCGAAAAAAGAAATCGGCGATCTCAGTGGCAGTCCCAGATGGTATAGAAGCTGTTTCTGCATAGCGGGTAAGGTGGTCGACGGCCGTGACAATCCAGCGATTCCCATTGGATGATATATAAGAGGGCCACACAAGTCGATTCCAACGACTTTAAAAGGTGAGACGGGACAAGGAAGAGGTTGCATGAAGCCAGCCGGAGCAGTTGTCGGTCGTTTTCGCCGTTGGCAATGGACACAGGAGGCAACGTACTTAGAGTTGGCTGAAGAAAGGCCAGGCCAAAAACAACGACTTTGTATTTTATTTGTTTATTTGTCGTAAGTCTATGATAGCCTAGATGAGCGGTGGTTCGATCATCATGAAAGGCTTCCAGAACTTCACGTTGCAGAGAACGTGGGATGACGGTTACTCCTTGTTGCTATCGATGTGGTAAATGTAGCGGTATAAAGCACCTCCGACAAGCCTAAATTGTTTAAGTTGTCGACGGAAACTGGCGTTTGGAGGAACAGTAGAGCCGGTCAAGTGGTCAACAATAGTGCGGCAGTATGAGTCGACACGTTGTTGTGAAACAAAGATGGATAGGGTGGCAGGTGATGAACTTAGCGCTGCGATTGGAGAGGTGCTGTCGTTTTGGAGTATCGATGATGAGTGGCTTCCACTGGGCAAAGGACAGCGTGATAGAGCATCAGCATCTTGATGCTTCTTTCCAGATCTGTAGGCGACATCGAAATCATACTCCTGCAAGCGAAGCGCCCAATGACCGAGGCGACCCGATAAGTTTTTCAGCGATGAAAGCCAGTATACGGCGTTATGGTCAGTAATGATGGTAAAATGACGGCCATGAAGTTATGGTCGGAATCTTTGCACTGCCCAAACAACAGCAAGGCACTCCTGCTCAGTGATAGTGTAGTTCTTTTCTGGAGCGGTAAGAACACGACTTGCGTAAGCAACGACACGTTCGCGTTAGTCTTTGTCACGCTGAAAGAGTACTGCACCTAGACCATGACTACTTTTGTCAGTGTGAAGGATGGTGGGTGCGGAGGAATTGAAGTGGCACAGTACCGGATCCGACATGAAAACATTCTTCGATGCCGTGAAAGCACTTTCGCAGTCTTCAGACCAAACGAAGGGGACGTGCCTTGCGAGGAGTTGATGGAGTGGAGACGCAAGTTGCGCGAAGCCACGTATGAAGCGCCGGAAGTAAGAAGATAACCCAAGAAAGCTGCAGAGGTCTTTTGACATAGTGGATGAGGAAAATCGTGGACGGCGGCAAGCTTCTAGGGATCCGGTCGAATTGCTGAGAAGGTGGCCGAGAAGCGTGATTGTCCTGCTAGCAAAGGTACATTTCTTGGTGTTAAGTTATAGACCGGCTTTTGCAAGGCATGTGAGGACTTCGTCAAGACGTCGTAGATGCTGCGAGAACGTAGATGAAAAACTACTATGTCATCGAGATAGCACAGACACGATTTCCATTTCAAACCACGCAATATGCCATCTATCATGCGTGCGAAGGTGGCGGGCGCATTACAGAGTCCAAAGCGCATGACATTAAACTCGTACAACCCATCTGGCGTTGAAAAGGTGGTCTTCTTTTTATCAGACTCCGACATTGGTATCTGCCAGTAGCCTGACCTAAGGTCGAGGCTAGAAAAATACTCTGCGCCCTGTAATGAATTCAGTGCATTGTCGATACGAGGGAGAGGATAAACATCCTAGCGCGTTATTTTGTTTAGCGCACGGTAATCGATGCAGAAACGCACTGTCCCATCTTTCTTTTGAACGAGAACAACTGGGGATGACCAGGGACTCGAGGAAGGACGTATGATGTTGTGTCGTAGCATGTCTGAGACGTTTTTCTCGATGATCTTCTGTTCTGCCTGGGACACGCGATACGGACGGCGATCTACAATACGAGGGCCGTCCGTCAGGATGCTGCGAGCAGCGTTGGAAGTCATGCTGAGGGCGGGCGAGTTCATGTCAAATAGAGAACGGTGTCTATTCAACAGGGTGAGCAAATCTTCTGTTTGATCAGGTGCTAAGTCAGTGCTTCTGGTTGCCAAGACAGGTGTGAAAGAGGCATTGAATGGCAGTGATTGTGACATTGGGACATCGTTGTGGTTGTTGTTCAGAAGAGTAACAATCGCAACAGGCTAACTGTCGACCGCGCAAAATACTGTTGAGCCACATAGGAGCAGTACACACTCGGGCGTTTGATTTATGGCGGTTAGGTAGGCAGACCAATCGAAGAAGCGAATGAGTCATGGTGTGATTACAAAGCCCCTACTAGGGTATGGCCGTATGGGAGAATTAGTACGTCACCATCCACAATGTCGGTGCAATTAACACTTTTAATTTCTTCCATATATGGCCGAAGTACGTAATCTGACGTGGTGACAAGTCGGATGCGTCGATCGTGTTCAAGTGGCGAAGAGTCGGTGGCATTTAGATGCAGGAGGCACTGATGGCAAGACATGAAAGCGGACGCAGAAGACAAGAAATCCCACCCCAGAATGAGAGCGTGTGTGCACTCACGAAATACCGCGAAAACGATTTGATGACGAATGCCTTCTGCGCAGACACGAATGGTACACTGTGCAAGTGGACGAATTAGAGCGTTCGTCACTGCACGGAGAGGTGAGCCGCCATAAGGCGTTGTGAATTTTCGAACGCGGGAACAAAAATCAGCACGAATAATCGAAACGGCAGTGCCAGTGCCTACAAGAGCCTCAACGCGTACACCTTCTACAAACACTACTATGAAATTCGATGGCTTATCTGAAGGAATTGTAAGCTGTCCGGTGGATACAGTTTCCCCTCCTAAAACTGCATTGGGGAGTTTTTCGCGTGGGCGTTCGTGGAATGGGAAGTGGTCCGCACAAGCGACACTGCACAGGCGACATGCGAAACGTTCGGGAAGTCCCAGGCATGTCAGTATTTATTTATTTATTTCGATTTTTTTATTACCTTAAAGGCCCCTGAGGAATGGGGTTTTACATGAGGGGTGAGCATACCTACAAAAACAGCTCTTCTATGATGCGTTTGAAGATGGCTTGGTCGGAATGAAGCACTGCCGTGGTGGGAAGGTCATTCCAGTCTCTTAATGCCTGGTTGAAGAATGGGGAGGCATGGGAAACAGTGTGGGCTTGAGGGGGGTATACGGTCTTGTCGTCGTTGGTCCGGCTTGAGTGGCGGTGTGCGGGAGCAATGAGATCGGCTTGGGGTGACTTGTGAAAGAACTTATGAAAGAAAGAAAGGCGGACGACTTGACAGCTTGATACAAGGCTGGGAGGGTTGACTTAGGTTTTGAGTTTCGATGATCTAGAGTTGTAGGAATAGTCCAAAAAATGAAACATATGGCACGATTCTGTACTTATTCAAGCATGGTAATGTGATTATGTTGGTATGGGTCCCACAGGGCGCATGTATATTCGAGCTTCAGGCTTATTAAGCAGCAGTACGTTAGATGTTTGACTGAGGGGGTTGCTAATCGGATATTACGCCGCAGGAAACCAAGAATGCGATTAGCAGAATTTGTTATGCTAGTTATGAGGATGTGCCATGATAGGTCAGAAGTGAGGTTAATTCCAAATTACTTGTAGTTGTTAATAGAAGATATAAAGAGCCACTTTTTATATAATCGCGAGCTGGGTATGATTTCTTTCTATGAAAAGTGAGAAGGGCATGTTTTTGAGGCGTTTAATGACATAAGCCACTTGCGGCACCAATCTTCAAATTGACTGAAGTCAGATTGTAGGGATAAAACATCGTTATTATTGTTATTAGGGTGGTATATCACGCAGTCGTCTGCAAACAATCCTATATCCCGGAAGAAATGTGAGTTGGAAGATCGGTAATGTATATGAGAAAAAGCAGAAGTCTGAGGACCGTTTCCTGAGAAACCCTGAATGCAAGAGGTGTGAGAGAAGAGAAGCGTTCGTTAACGTAGACAAATTGCTGACGGTTACACAGAAAATCACGTATGCAGTGAAAAACAAATTGAAGAAGTTTTGGGTGAGACACCTTTAGGAATATGCGGTTACGGGGTACTTTATCAAAAGCTTTTTCAAAGTCCAAAAATAGTGCGTCAACGGGAGTGTTAGTATCAAGGCTAGAACTGATGTCATTCTGTTAGTATGGTTGGTAGGAGACGGTGAACGGTAATAGGACGATCGGGAGGGTGGTCGTAGGTACTTCATGGTCGGACGGAAGCTTCGATGTTCTTCAGGAGCGTAGCTGCGTTGCTCGTCTTGTTGGCGCCTTCGACAAAACCGAGCGATAGGTCCTGGATAGCTGCTTATTTAAAATACATTGATTCTGATAACTTTCCTTATATATTCCTTGGCATTATTGTTTGTTAGATCTCAATAATATTGTATCAAAACACGAAAAAACGAGCGCTTAGGTATACACTTCTTTCTTTTATTCATTAACGAGGGTGTCGTACTGGCACACTTGGTGCCGTTAGGTTGTATACGAGGGACTATTCTTCAGCTGCCCGCTCGTAATAAGTTCACGTGCTACGGGACACCACACAGGCTCATAATAGGGTGTTCCACACTCGCCGCTAAGGCTACAGATGGCAGTGACTTACACTCCCTTGTTTAAACTCACATATAAACCCAATAAAGTGGCTAGGGGGATAGCCGCCGTGATAGCTTAGTGGTTAGAGCATCGAACGCGTTATTCGAAGGTCGTAGGATCCAGATCTGCTCACGGCATGTTATTTTTAGGGGCGAAGCTCCTTATAGCGGCACCCGTTCGTCCTTCGTAGTCGTAGTAGTAGTGTGCAACCAGTCTTACATTTTGACCTCCAAGGTAGTGCTGGTGGGACATTTCTTCTGTGCGTTGTTGAACAATAAAAAATTCACAGCGTGCGCGTTAACTAAAAGCTGAATTCTCCTGTCTCTCATTGCCCCTTAGCAGTCATTGGCATGTACATTGAGCACTATCTGACAGGAAAGGGTTGCTACGTTATACTCGCTGGGCATAACCTCCTTAGTTTTGGAAAGGTTTATCGAGTGCTGGGCCGCAGTGCCATGAACACAGTGAAGTAGTATATACCATGAACTCGAGGTGGTTAGAGGTGGGAAGTAGACACGAAGCGCAAGCCGTAAGAAAGTGTGCGTGTGCCTCCTCTCGTTCAGTCCTTGGAATGTCCGCTTGATGGCGGTGCTTCTATATTAGGAATATATGATGAAAAGATGCGAGATGGTGGTATTTCGAGTGTTGAATAGGTGGATGAACGGACACACAGACAGATGCATGGACGGACGCATGGATGTCTGCACGGACGGATGGACGCATGAATGAATGCAGGAGCAGGTGCATGGACGAACGCAGGGACGGACGCGCAGATGGGCGTGCGGACGCACGAACAGACGTTTGCACGGACGGGCGGATGGACGCACGGTTGGCCACACAGACGCACGCATGGACGGACGGAAGCAAGAACGAATGGACGGACGTATTCTGCGCCCCACTCTCCATCCTTCACTCCATGGATATGCTGCCGTTCTTTTTCACCCACTGTTCTTTCGTCCTATTTAACTTACATTGGTTCTGATAACTTCCCGTATACATTCCTTGGCATTATTGTCTGTTAGATTTCATTATTATTGTGTCAAAACACGGAAATATGAGCCCTCAGGCATACGATTCCCGTATACATTTCTGGGCATTATGGTTTGTTAGATTTCATTAATATTGTGTGAAAACACGGAAAAACACTTCTTTCCCTTATTCATCATTGAGGGTCGTGTACTGGCGGACTTGGTGCCGTTAGGTTGGTATACGAAAGACTATTGGTCAGCTGCCCGCTCGTAATAGGTTCAAGTCTTACGTGACGCCACACAGGCTCAAAAAAGGGTGTTCCATACTCGCCGCTAAGGCTACAGGTGGCAGTGACTGACATTCCCACGTTTAAATCCAGAGATAAACCGAATAAGGTGGTTGGGGGGGGGGGGGGGGTAGCCGCCGTGTTGGCTCAGTGGTTAGAGCATCGAAAGCGTTATTCGAAGGTGGTAGGTTCAATTCCTGCCCACGGCAAGTTATTTTTTCACCCGCTTTTCTTTCTTCCTATTTACCTTAGATTGGTTCTGAGTGAGTGAGGTGAAACAACTTTATTGACAATCCGGCATAAAGGGGGAAGGGGTAGGCGGATCAAAGCGAGACACTATAGCGTGCTCGCACGTCCCAGAGCAGCAACCTACTCGCGTCCAACCCGTGGGGGCGTCGCTTTCGGCCATTGGCGTTCCAGGATGCTTAGATTGGTTCTAATAATTTTCCCTATACGTTCCTTGGCATTATTGTTTGTTAGTTCTGAATAATATTGTGTGAAAACGCTGAAAAACAAGCCCTTAGGTATACACTTCTTTCCCTTAATATATATATATATATATATATATATATATATATATATATATATATGCTGTCATGACGAAGAAAGAAGCTGGCGCTTCGGTGCGCGGGTAGCTAGAGCCAAGAAGAGAACAACGAAGTCAGAATAAGAAGAGCCGGCCCAAGATCGGGTGTTGTCTCTTGTTCTCTGTCTTGTACATCACAGTGGCGCCGTCGACGAAGAAGTGTTACGTCCCAGCTTCGTCATCCAGGACAGCCGTGATAAGCGCCGCTTGAAGACGGCGTTGAGGCCTCCTCGGCAGCTGTTCACCTGCCGCCACTGCCACCACCATTCGGGGACGGCGTCAAGGCCTCCTCCTCGGCGGCTGCAATACACGTTACCAGTACCATTTACCAAGGAACGCCATCCACGCCTGCTTGGCTATCGATTCTGCCGTCAGCGCAAGCCGACAAGTGAACCCTTTGCGGGAAGCCACCGGTACGTGTCTTCCTGGTTCGTCGGCAGTGCGGGCTTCTCCATCCAGGAACGCCGTTCACGCTTCTTTGGCGATGGAGTCAACAACCCGGCCGCCGCTTCAGCTGTCCATCGGACCATCAGTGGACGATGTCCATGCCTCCTCTGTGGTACCAGGGCATCACCCAAGGGACACTATGCTACCACTTCGCGGTCGTAATACGCACAGGCTCCTGTCCTTTGGGAGTGCTGTTCAAGCTTCCCACGGCCTGCAAATCCTGTTCGGTACTCTTCCAACACATAAGCCGCCAAGAAACGCTGTTCATGCTTCCTTGGACGTGCGTGTCACCACCGTGAGTACTACTAGAACCCCTACTTCACGAACGCGAACCCAAGCGGCTCAGAAGCGTCATGCGACAGTGCCGTGGAGCTGCGGCGTACCATCGCACTGCTCTGTGCCGAGACTAACAAACTGACAGCGCTGATCGCCGAGCGAGCTCCTACAATGTTGCCAGCATTGTGTGACATTAACGCAGTGTTGGAGGTAGCTGCCTCATACGACCTTGAGGCAAGCACACTGGAGCAAGGCAGGGAGCTTCAGTATTCTCTGATCGAGCTCTCACACCAGCTCGACTGCTTCATGTCGGTGATCTCTGCGTTGCCACCTGCCACCTCATAATAACCAGCCGTCTGTGGTTACCGGAATTACCGAACTACCGGAATTCCACGGGGTCCGGAACGACGCCGACAGCTGGGTGGCATCCGTCAACGCGATAGCAATGCGCGAGGCCTGGGCGGAATCTCAAAAATAGACCGTGGCTGTAGACTGTCTTCGGGAAGGTGCAGCGGCGTGGCACCGGTATGAAGGCTTGAAGCAGCAGTCATGAGCGGAGTGGAGCTGCAGGCTCATAGCTGCTTTTAGTCGTAATCCTTACCACCTCTCCACCAGCACCCCGTCCAACCTGGCCGGTATCGAGGAGCAAGCTCCAGAGGCTTTCCATCTCGAGGATGCAGCTGTGCGCTGCAGCTTACCACAAGAGAAGTTAGACGCTTTGTCGATACCCAAAGCAAGTTCACTGCAGCCAGAGGCCGCTACCGAAGTCGGACCTCTTGAAGGGCGTTGCTCCAATGAAACAGCCGGAGAGAGTCATCTCGACTTTGCTGCATTGCCCTTCACTGACGCACCTCCATTCGCACACCTAGCTGAAGTGGAGCAACACCTCGAAGGTTCCTCGGAGCCCTCCAGCCGCGTGGCAGAAAGCTTCTCCGCCTGTCCTACTAATGACGTCCGATGCGGGTGCGACACGCCACTGCTGCTCTCAGTACCCGCGCCGGTACGCGATGTCATCATGTCAGTAGAAGAGGCTGATACCAGTCCTCATACAGCTCAGTTAGTGAAGCTAGCTCCAATATCACCTTTACTGAGGCAAGTGAAGACACCAGCATCGCCTATGCTTGAACCGCCTACGGTGATGGCGCTGGTAGAGCCCAAGATAACCACTGCTGATGTCACTGACCAAGATCATGAGGAAAAACTTGGCGCTAAAGATGCAGACAGCAGCCAATACAATGGCAGCTTCAGAAAATGTCCTTCCGCAGATGCCAAAACCAGCCATAAATTATGGTCTTTGCCACACATCTCAGAAGTTGCGTACCCATTCTCGACACAAGCCAAGGTAGCTAGCGCGTCTTTTGGGATACTTTTTTCGGCTACCCTCGTGCGGAGTTCAATGTCTGCCGCTGATTTTGCGGCCCGTCCGAAGCGCGCTGTCTGGTGCATGTTTAGCTGCTTCCCACAGAGAGTCTCTGCATGGCCGAGACGGACCACAACGATGCAGCCGGTCTCAACCTTCCGATAGACTAGTGGAAGACTCTGGCACCCAGTTTCAGCGTGGCCAATGCCGACCTCCGAGATGCAGCCAGATCTACGTTTGGCAGATACCGGGACCAAATAGTCGTTGAGAGTGTCGGCCGCAACGGGACAGCCAGTGCCAGCGGCCTGAGTCCACAGCACCTTTTCAAAGACATCGTGGCGTGCAAAAGAGCGACCAGCTCGAGGCAGCCAGTGCCGTTCACCAGAGACGCTTTTCCCAGGCCGTCGCTCCATGTTGCAATGTGTTCCGGGCTGACCTCCACGTTGCAGCCAAACCCGCCCACCAGAAACTTTGCCGCCAGCTCCGCGCACGTGCAGTCATGGCCGAGTGTCATGACGAAGTTGCTGACAAACGAATTAGACATGAAATGCATAATTCAACATTGCAAGTGTACCTTCGTGCTAGAATAGCCCCCAAGGGTATGACACTCTCCCTCACACCAGCCGCTACAAATCTAGATAAACACGACCAAATAACATAGAAAAACATCCTCCTTGAGGCATCTCTTAAATTAACAGAAATTGCTCTTAATCTTAGTGACAAGCAGGTAAAGAAACTGGTCGCTATGACCAACACCATTCTCCGCCACAACGCTTTATCGAACGAAGAAATCACGCGATTAACAGAATTTGAGCAGAATAAATACCAAGCCATCATGACCACAAAAATTCATAAACTCGAAAGAGACCATGTGCCCAAACCCGCGTTACCTGATACAGTGCTTTATCATTACAACACCACCACCCAGAAAAACACTAATGGTACAAACGTGCACCCATCTAGGAACACACCATGTGACACTGTGGTTGTAAACTTATCGGACACGAGCTTGTCAGCTGACGAAGTAAAACTGCTATCTAAGGGACTAAGCGTCTGCCCGACCACAAAATTTTTCGATGAATTCCACTTACTCCGAGACCTCGACAACTTCGCTCGAAGCTTAAGGTTGCGCGAATATTTCTTGGACAGGCCTTCTAACCACGAAACAATTCACCGTCGTAAATCAAATGATTGGACACCGAACAGTAATCGAGACAAGTGCTTAGACCTTTATATCACCGCAGTACAGAAAGATATAGTACACGAATACCACAGACAGAAAGGAAACCGAAAAAACTCGACCAAATCTGAAAAAATAAGTATGAAAAATTTGGCATCTAGGACAGACATCACAATAAAACCCGCTGACAAAGGAGGAGCAATTGTAGTCCTTAATACAACCAACTACTTACAAGAAGCATACCGCCAACTAGACGACTCAAGATTTTACGAACGCCTCCCAGGTGATCCGAGAGACGAATACAAACGTATCGTATCAACAGAACTAAAGAAACTGTTGGACGCAGAAAAGATAACCAACACTGACCACAAACTGATGCAAGCAGCATACCCTCGTCCAGGTCGCTTCTACATCCTCCCGAAAATTCATAAACCCGGTAACCCAGGTCGACCAATCATATCAGGCATCGGTACAATAACTGAACCCATATCAGGGTACGTGGACAAACTAATAAGCCACATTCCATGCACCCTCGCGTCGTACATAAAAGACACCACACATTTTCTTCGAGACATTGCGGGTATCTGTGTACCGAAAAACTCGTACTTGGTTACTCTTGATGTCTCTTCATTATATACAAATATTCCTCACGATGACGGCATAGCTGCATTACAAAACATGTACACAAACCATAGACAATCTAGCACCCCAGATTTCTCTGCCATTGCAACATTGACGAGGATGGTCCTCGAATTAAATTCATTCGAGTTTAACCAATAGTATTTTCGACAAATCAGCGGGACCGCTATGGGCACCAAAATGGCACCTAATTATGCCAACATATTTATGGGAAAGCTAGAATCTGAATTTCTTGCACAAAGTTCCTTGAAACCAATGTTATACAGAAGATACATAGACGACATCTTTCTTATTTGGACCCACAGCGAGGACGAACTTCTCAGCTTTATAGACACTTACAATGCTGTACATCCGAACATACACTTCACACACACATACTCGCATGTTACCGTAAATTTTCTTGATGTTACCATAACGATAGAAGAAGAGAAGCTCTCTACAACTCTATATCGCAAACCAACGGATCGACAACAATACCTTCATTACCAAAGCGATCACCCACGCCACTGTAAAAACAGTATTCCATACAGCCAGGCTCACCGGTTTAAGCGAATCTGCTCTAGAGACGCTGACTTTGACACGAGCTCACAGAGGCTAAAACTTATGCTCGAGCAACAAAAATACCCCCCACATGTAATTAATGACGCTGTTAAAAAAGTGAGAAAACTAAAGCGTGAAGACTTACTTATGAAGCGACCACCACGAGAAGACCCACAACAAACAAACCTCTGCTTGACTTACAGCACAAACTTCCCCAATGTAAACAAAATCCTTAAACGACATTACAAACATTCTGGAACAAAGTGAACGTCTGAAACGCGCATTCCCATCCGCTCCAGGCGTCGTTTACCGACGACCACGTAACCTCAAAGACACCCTTGTCCACTCCCAAATTAACACATCACCCCCCAATAATTCATGCCGCCTTTGCTTAGAGCCACGATGTCTTGTATGTAAGGCGATGCGAGAAACAGACAAAGCAACCAGCACGCAATCCAAGTTTTCAATTAACATACGAGGAAACCTAACATGCGATTCGTCTAATGTGGTGTACCTACTCGAACGCAACGTGTGTGGTATGCAGTACATCGGACAAACAGAAACACCATTTAGGATTCGCTTCAATAACCACAGAGCCCATGCGAAATCAGCCCCAAGTCTACCTCTATCAAAACATCTCAATCTTCCCGACTATGCATTCGACAAACTATCAGTAACGCTCTTAGAGACGGGATTTAAATGAAATCGAGAACGTGAACAACGAGAGTCATACCTTATCCACCGATTTAACACCCTCGATAGAGGAATAAATGAGAATCCTGGTACACTTGCAGCAATTAAAGCATTAGAAAATAATAACGGCAACAATGAAAATAGTAACTGAGCTCACGGCACTGCAGCTGCGAAGGGCACTGGACAACACAAAACAATTCCAAGCGTAACTACTCTTCCTAAGTGCAGCTGTCGTCTGTTTTCTGTTTTATTTTACTACCCAATCAATTGTGCCATGCACGACATGCCCAACAGCAACCATGTGCGCAGCCGGGAGGCCCCCACGACACGCGTAATTTAGAAGCGGGCAAGGAATTCGCATCGCACGCGCTTGCACAGCCTACCGCAATACGGGCACCCCTATTTTTACGACGAAATGTTGACAGGGCGCGGAGTAGTTAAAGGCTTAGAACTTCCTAAAATGCCCGCTGACCAGCCTCTGCCACAATACGCGGCTCCCGTCCTTCTACGACGAATTGTTTACGGGACCCCGAGTAGTTAAAGGCTTAGAACTTCCTGAAAAGCTCTTTTTTGCCCCACACCGAACCGCCAGTGCCAGGAGGGGCCGTCTGATCGGGAGGAATGCGCTAGTGAACGGAAACATACACAGACCGCTGACATCAGAAAGGTGAAGGGGGGAGGGGGGAGAGAGATGAGGGGGAAGTGAAAGGAAAAGTGGAAGGGGGGCACCCGAGGGGCGTCCACCATATATTATTTTTCTCTTTTTTCTTTTTTTCTTTCCTTTTCGTTTCTTTTTTTCTTTCCTTTTTTTCCCTCTTTCCTTGCCCTCTGATTTGATATTGTATAAAGCTGAGCACCAACAAACTGTATCTTTATTCCTGATGAAGGCCAGACTCTAGGCCGAAACGTCGAAATAAACCACGTTGTGACCGCTCATGGAGGATCTACTAGACTATATATATATATATTATATAGATATATATATATATATATATATATATATATATATAGTATATATACTATAATATATATATATCTATATATATATATATATATATATATATATATATATATATATATATATAGATTGCGAGGCTTGAGCCACTGAGCCGTGAAGGCGCACCTCTCTTCAAGGTCGAAACAGGAAGCTATTTATATCTACCACTTACCACTGACGACGCCCATTTCAAGGGAACCATAGCCTCAGAGATGGCGGGCGTGCGGTGTGTTTCTCTGCAGCCGCCCTAATCGCCGCGCTCCCCAGCAAAATGAACGAGTATCGCCTCGCGCACCCGGCTATCAAGAGAGGGTGTGTATTCCGGCAGTGGTAATATTTATTCAGAAAGGTAAATAGAAATAGTGCCCAAAGACATTAGGAAATTAATCACAGAGGATACTAAAACAGAGCTAAACAACACAAATGTAACTCGATTTTTGGAGTTAGAGTTTGCTAAGGTAGGAATCAAACCAACCGGAAAAAGGAGATACAAATACAAGAGCTGGTGGGATGAGGAAGTTAAGAGAGCCATATTAAGACGTCAGCAAGCCTCCTGGGAACACAGGTATGCTACCTGTGAACCGGATAATGATGTCTGGGTGAACCGGATAATGATGTCAAAAGAAAATTTAATAACTTTTTGAGCTGCAGAAGGGATAGTGTCCGATCTGCTCAGTGAGAAGAATAAAAGAACCCCAGTGAATGGCGGAAGTAAACAAAAAGGGTAGAAAGGCAGCTGCAAAGTATTTGAGCCATTTCAATCTTCTGAGTAATAAGAGAACATGGAACAAACGTTTATAACTACAGTTCAATTGGTTAGGCTAGAAGGGGATGAGGCAAAGAATATAAAAGAACAGTGATGACCAGAAAAATTTAATAACGAAGAAAGCGTCGCAGGCACCATACCGATGAGGATGAATTAATTAGCACCAGTGGCTCCCTGGGTCAACGAGAGAGAGAAAGGGCAGAAAGGAGAGTTCCTTATAGCACATAAAAAGGCCCTGATGGCATCTCAATTATGCCAATAAAGAACTAGACCAAACCCTAAGCTAACATTAAAAGAGGCAGCGAGCAAAGCAATAATGATTGGTGAAGCCCCCAATGGGTGGAAACTAAGTAGGATGAGCGTGATCTATATAGAAAGGGGGACAAGCTGATATAATCAAGTACCGTCCTATAACACTGATATAATTAGCTTACAGGCTAGTGCTGTAGATAATAATAAAAGACTACGCACATTGGTGGAGAGTGAGGGGGTTCAGAGAGAACTATAGAATGGGTCCGTAAAGGAAGGAGGTCCGAGGACAATCTGTTTTAAATGATACAGTGCATTGAAATAGCGGAAAAAGAACACAAGCCCCTGTGGCTGGCATTTCTAGATATCAAGGGGGCTTACGATGGTGTGATTCATTCTTAGAAGGTTGTGGGGAATACTGGACACACTAGATGTGGAAGATGGAATACGTAATCTTCTAAAAAAATATCTATCACAATAACAAGGCTATTACGAAATGGTAAGAACAGGTATCCGAACCTATCGACAAACAACGCGGGCTTCCACGGGGATATCTTTTGTCCTTTTTGTTATTTATGCTTTATCTCCAGGAACTAGAAGCGAAATTAGAGGCGTGTTTACTGGGCTTCAGCCTCTCTTTCGCCTAGCAAGGGAAACGCGTTGAAACAGTCATTATCAGCATTGATGTATGCAGATGATAAAGTATTATTAGCCAACAACAAGAAAGATCTGCAAGGATTGATAAACGTCTGCGGTAATGAAAGAGATGGGTTAAATTTTGAAGTTCAGCAGAGGAAATTGGCAATCATGATATTTAATTATAAAGAAGGTAGGGACTGTAAGATAAAGTAATAACGCTGAAAATAGTGAATAAATACAAATATTTGGCGTATAAATAAATAACGGGGCTGAGTACATAAGAAGCGTGAGAGATACGCAATGACTAAGGGTAACAGAACTGCAGCAGTGAAAAAAAGACACTGTGGAACTGCAATAGGTATGACGTTGTGAGTGGGATTTGAAAGGTGTCATGGTCCCAGGTTTGACGTTCGGTGAGGCGGTCATGGTGCATGAGATCAGGGGTTCAAACTAGATTGAAAATTAAACAACGTGGCATAGGTAGACTTGCTTTGGCAGCACTCTGGAACACCCCAAATCAGGAGGTAGAGTGTAATATTGAATGGACATCGTTTGAGTGAAGGGAAGCTTGCAGCACGATAGAATTTGAGGAGCGATTGAAAAAAATGGGTGAGCAGCGTTGGCCTAGGAAATTTTTCAGCCACTTGTACATAAAAAATGTTGTCAAAAATGAAGAATGTTGAAAAAAAATTGTCAAATAAATATTTAGAAAACAGCAGAGTACTAAGCCTAACGAAAACATTGGTTATGAAGAAGGTGAAAGAAACAGAGATATACACGTGGAAGATTGGAATGCTTACAAGTCATAGCTGAAGACCTATTGAACGTTTAAGCAGGAAAATGCGAAAGAAAAGATCTACGACAATTCTCGGGGTAGTTCTCTGCTGTTCGAGGCCAGAACGGGAGTATTGCGGACAGAGACGTACCAAGCGTAATACGAAGGCGCAGACACGATATGTAGTAGTTGTGGAGAGGAGGAGGAAACGGCGGATCATTTAATAATGTTCTGTAAAGAGCTCCACTCTGTAGACGAAGATAATGGCACGGAATTTTTAGAGCATTGGGGTTTGAGGACAATGAAAAAAAATAAACTTTAAACGGGTGGAAATAACCAGGAGGAGGTTAACTGATTGGTGGCTACAATCAAGGGGTGAAAATACAATTATTCCTTCAACACATAAAGATTGTACTTAACTTTATGGCTAGGTGGCGTGAGCCACCGCCCGATCTAAAGGGCAGCCGGATACATTCATCCATCCATTCATTCGTAGAGACCACGGCAGACAAAAGAAACGCATGAGATTCAAGCGTGCGTCTATTTTTTTTTGGTGTCGCGTACGAGCAAGAATCACCGCCCGAATTTTCCGTCTGAACTGAAAGAAAGTATTTTTTTCGGTTACTGCATTTGTTTTGGTTCCATATAGAGGAATTTTTCGGCCTGCGCATGCTCCTCAAAACCCAATCTGCGGTTTTCGTAGGAGGCTGTGATCTGCCTGACTCCCCGGCGCAGTCCGTGTTTGGGCCTTCGCAAGACAGTTAATTCACAGCTGTCGTGGATTGCGATATCTGCGATTCTTCGCTGACCTGTCGCAAGGCAGTTCACTCGACGTGGATCGCGTCACATGGCAGCGTCGGAAAGCCTCATCACGTCCGCCATTGGCCACAAGAGGAAGCACCAGCTTCCAACGTAAGCCTAGCTACAAAAAAGACCTGCAGATTGCACACAACGGGATTTTTCGGCCTGTGCATGCTCTCGAGCAAAATCTGCGTAAAACTGCGTTCTTCGTAGGTGAGGGGAAAGGTAGTAGTTTTTCGCACTTTAGCTTTGGGTGTCATTTTTGCCGCAAATCCCACTGACCTGTTGTGTTTTTCTTGCCGTGACATTTTTACCGAATCGGTATCGATATAGCTAAGTAGCGATGTAGCATAAGCTCCTTTAGCCAAAAGGTGCGTCATGAGGGAAGGTGCGTCCGCGATTTCACTGTGTTGCTGTCTTGCTCTTTAAGTGCTGCCCTCACGGGCATATTATTGGCGCACTATTTTGTCTTGCTCAGCTTCTTGTGAGTGCTGGTAACGTTGAAACGAATCCAAGGAAAGATAAGATCAACCAGATTCTCGATGCTGTGAAGGAGGCTAACTTAGCACGGGAAAAGTTTCAGAAGGAATGTTGGGAAGTGTTGAATACATTTCATGCGGGTATCATTGATATCAAGAAAGGCTTACGAAAGTGGAAACCATGCTTGGTGAGTTGGGTAGCAACCCGGCTTCCATACCTGACGTCACATAATCCATCATTTTCACAAAGAACGACCTTTGAACTTTTCAAATAACATTGGTACTCAAGCAGCTTTGGTTCAGTTTGTCGCCGACATGAATAATAGGATGCGCCGCTAGAACTTGATATTCAAAGGCATGCAGGAGAAGGAAAAAAGAAACGTACGGAGTATCGGAATCGCTAGTTTTTGATTTTCGCAAAGACTTTTGGGCCTTCAAATTGGTGACATTGAGCGAGCCATCGCGTTGTCGAGAAGGACTATAAGCGTCCCCACATTGTTAAATTCCTTAGTTTCAAAACAAAAAAAGCCAAGTCCTTGGCAATGTCTTCCGACTAAAAAACTTAATAACCAGGTCAGTCTGGATTGAAAAAGACTTTTCACCGAGCATTCATTCAGCTCGGAAGAAGTTTCGTGAATACGCACGCGCAACACGCGGCCAAAATGAGAAAATGAAGCTTAACTTCGATACACTTGTTCCAAGAGGTAGACGCTACTGATATGATGATTCTGCTGACGAGGTATGCGCAATAATATCAGAAAGAAGATCACCCTGACAACCTGACTGCTCACAAGCAGTTCAGGGGCAAACTGCTCAATAATCTATGCTAATTTTTGTCGTGTAGTGCGAAATCAGAACCAGCTCGACGACGTTATTTTCACGTGCTCTGCTGATGTTATTACTGGTACGCAAACGTGGCTAAATCCTGACATTTATACCAGCGAACTGTATATATCTAACAGGTTTTTCGTGTCGCGCAAAGACAGAGCCAGCGGAAACGGAGGTGGCGTGCTTCTCGCTGTAAAAAACATAAATGATGACGTAAAGGCAGCTCCAGGTTAGGCCCGACACAATCTGTACTTAGCCACATGTATTGGCATATATTATAAGCTACTTCTTTTTATCTAGAAGCTTCCGAAAAAACTTAAGGTGGCCAAGGTTACACCCAACAATAAAGGTGGCCGACACGTGTGACTTAACTATCATCCGATATCTGTGTTATCTCTATTCTCAAAAATATATCAGAATGTATAAATACGCGCCTCATGAAATATCTTGAGAAAATAATATATTATCGCCGCATCAATATGAATTTCGCAAAAAATAAGACCATGGAAGCGGCACTCATCATCATCATCATCATCATCATCATCAGCCTGACTACGTCCACTGCAGGACAAGGCCTCTGCCATGTTCCGTTAGTTAACCCGGGTCCTGGTGCTTGCTGCTGCCAATTCATACCCGCAAACTTCTTAATCTCATCTGCCCACCTAACCTGCCTCCCCCCTAACCCACTTGCCTTTTCTGGGAATCAAGTTAGTTACTATTAACGACCAGCGGTTATCCGTCACGCGCTGCAGGCCCAGCCCATGTCCATTTCTTCTTCTTGATTTCAGCTATGATATCCTTAACCCCGTTTGTTCCCTAATCCACTCTGCTCTCTTCATATCTCTGAAGGTACACCTACCCTTTTTCTTTCCATTGCTCACTGCGTCGTCCTCAATTTAAAGTGAACCCTCTTTATAAGTCTCCAGGTTTCTTTCCGTAGCAAAGTACCGGCAAGATGCAGCTGTTATATACCTCCCTCTTGAGGGATAGTGGCAATCTACCTGTCAAATTTGAAAGTGCTTGCCATATGTGCTCCACCCCATTTTTATTCTTCTAGTTACTTCCAATCTCGTGGTTCGGCTCCGCGGTTCTTACCTACCCTAAGTAGACATAGTCTCTTACAACTGAAGTGCAACTATTACCAATCTCGAAGCACGGCTCTTTTCCGAGGTTGTGTACATTACTTCGTTTTCTACAGATTCATTTTAAGACCCACCTTTCTGCTCTCCTTGTCTGACTCCGTAATCATGAGTTGCAATTCGTCCCCTGAGTTACTCAGCAATGAAATGTCATCGGCGAAGCGCAGGTTACTAAGGTACTCTTCATTAACTATTATCCCTAACTGTTCCCATTCTAGGCTTCTGAAAACCTCCTGTAAGCACGCGGTAAATAGCACTGGGGAGATTGTCTGCCACTGGCTTACACCCTTCTTGATTGGTATTGTGTTGCTTTCTTTATGAAGCACTATGGTAGCAGTGGATCCCCTGTAGATTTCTTCCAGGATGTTTATATATACTTCATCGACACCCTGATTCCGCAGTGTCTGCATGACGGCATTACTGCCTCTTCCGCAGTCTTCTGCCACACTGTGGAAGAGGCACTAATTAGCGTAAAAAGTCGCTTATTTGAAAACATTGAAGGTAAAGTGTACACTCAAGGTGTCTTTCTTGATTCGCGCAAGCATTCAAATCAGTTGATATTTAGGCATAAAGAAAGAAGTTCCTCAGGGCTCCATTTGAGGCCCCGTTTTTTCCCTTATATATAAATGATACTATATGATATTTATACTAT
>WOVY01014142.1:0-95131 GCA_013436015.1 Rhipicephalus annulatus | reverse complement strand
CTTGAACTGCCGTGAAGTTTTTTTATGACTTCAGAAAAGTTCCGCGAGAACATTTAGTCTCTGGGAAAACACGCAGTGGGTTCTCTCCGTTCACAAGAAAAGGCGTTTTTTCCCCGACACTTGGCCTTCAGTGCGTATTTATCACTGCCCAGAACGGTGGACAGCTTTCACATTTTAAAAGCAGCTTGTGGGCCATCATGCACTGTCTTTATTGGGAAGTTCTCCAGAGAAGTAGATGAAAAGAAAGCAAGAACAAGAACGTACAGAAGACGAAGAACCAGGAGAAGAAAAAGAAAAGAAGACACTTGAGGTCTTTATTCGTGAAGCGCCAAGACTCTGAGGAACAACCAACCAACCAATCTTCCAACATTGCTGGCAAGACGGGAGCTTGACAGCAATTGAATTTCACCACAGATCTATGACTATTCGTCTGCAAGTGAAGTTTTTGTTTGTGCTAGACTCACGAAAAAAAAAAACAGGTGTGGTCCTTCTTAGGAAGCAGAACTCTTACTGCGCGTCGTGATAATGCCATACCCCCGATGTATTAAAGTGAATGCTGCTATCGTCATAATGAGATTCTTGGTGGTGGGCCGGCCTGTGCTGTTCAAGATGACAGCAATGACTCTGATGAATTCGCGACGCGTCCACGCTCAAAGAATGTTGTTAACATTAACGAATCTTTTTTTTTGTCGAGCTCGACGGTTCTTGAACATAATGGTAGAGAGGATCACGTTCCCACACAAAAATTATTTTGCTCATTTGTTTCGTTTGCTTGCAGATGGCTCATAATTATTATGTGCGGTTACCGTACTTAGGATGCAATAAGTAAATAATATTTAGTAATATAAAAAAGCCTCTCACATTGGTTCATTGATTGATTGATTGATTGATTGATTGATTGATTGATTGATATGTGGGGTTAACGTCCAAAACCACCATAGGAATATGAGAGACGCCGTAGTGGAGGGCTCCGGAAATTTCGACCACCTGGGGTTATTTAACGTGCACCCAAATCTGAACACACGGGCTTACAACATTTCCGCCTCCATCAGAAATGCAGCCACCGCAGCTGGGATTCGATCCCTCGACCTGCGGGTCAGCAGCCGAGTAACCTTAGCCACTATACCACCACAGTGGGGCTCTCAAATAGTTTAACTTGTTTACCCATTTCATACAGCGTGCTGCTTGATTTTTGCCGTAAATTACTACTACCTGATTTCTCCCTATGCCTTGTCACCAACCCTTCCTAACTTCTAAGTATATAAATTTTCAATTTTATTTGATATACACCAGAGCCTTTGTAAACTAATAAACAAACAGTTCACTCAGCGGTCGGTCGTCCTTGTATTACTTCATGCTGTAAGGACTTTCTCACAGCTAGAAGCGTTCACTATAAACAAGCAGAAAGGGTATTAATTCATTGGTCTAACTTTGTTTAAAACATTTACATCTTGAGTTCCCTCCAGCCATTTTAATAGTTCTCTTCACATCTCCTGCAATCACATAAATTACCGTCAGTGGGACAGCGCCTCACGTTTACGACCTATCATTATCAACAACGTTATCGTCATCATCGTCTTCAACACGTGGCACGTGGGCGCGAGCTTTGAGAAGAACATTGCGAGCCGCCAGCGACCTTTTCCTTTGCATAGCTGCAGTGAAATGAGTAATGGTTCCCTGCTCCTAACGCGCTTCCGACCAGACATATCTCCCATTTTAGTCATTGCCTTCGATCACCCTTACGCGACCAAGAACGAGTGGACAAAGGGTCCTCATTCTTCTGCTCCCAGTTGCCTACCAGAGCATTGAGCACCACTTAGGTAAGTAAAACCTGTGTTTGTGTCTTCTATAAGGTATAGGTCACTCAGCAATGTTCATAACGTGCTGGGACAAGTCGGGAGATTAAGCATTTTACCGCTCTGTATACGTGCAACTCAGAGCTGCCATGCAGATAGCGACTTCATCGTGTTTCAGGTTGAAAGGAAGAGCAGACATCTATGGTCATGCACGATACCTATTGTTAGACCATACCTCTTAGTGACTTCTACCAATAACTTAGGTAGATAGCCAGTGGCCATCTTGGTTGAATCACTGTAGTGACACGGCAGAGTTTAATGTCTCACACCTGTTTCTCAACGTTGAGGATACACGTGCCTTAAGTATGAAGCATTATATGGTTCTGCCGTCGGGAATGCATCGAAGCTTTCGTCCCTGTAACATAGTAAATGGCAGCGTAGAACTCATGTTCAAGTGTGCGCTACAGAGCCCTGAAACGGTGAAAATTGAACTCGAATTTCAACATGCCTAACAACAACGTAGTTATACCACGTGAAACACAATTGCTTAGCTTTGACGCCGCATACAGGACGAAAAGCCGCTGATGACGCATAACAAAAAAAGGAATAGAATTGAGCAGAAAGCCATATTTTGTGACTTCACAGGTGTAAAGACATGCGAAGAGGCGGTGCCAAAAGCAGTCGCGGGGTGTGGCAACCCTATCAGCGGCAAGGAGACAAGTTGGACCCAAATAGACCGGCAGGCATGCGAAGCAAGCCGGTGTCTCCGCGGCCTTCAGCAGAGGGTATCGCTCTCGCCGCCACAGCTAGCAAGCCTGAAGAATGCGAGCCTAGAAAGTTGCAAACTTACCCTGCCTCACCGAAGTCTTCCACAGATGCGATCGCTCCGGCTACCGCAGTGATTAAGCTACAACGCCCTCCAATAAGCAAACACAAGGGATTCAGGATCTCCAAGGATTTCAAGCAAAGGCATTGCTCTCGACACCACAGCCAGCAAGTCAGCCTGGCGCAAGCCTGTGTCTCTGCAATGCGACCAGGAGTCACCGAAACCTTCGGCATTGGCAGAGGGTATCCTCCCCCACCATGCAGCTAGGCGTGTGAGGGACGACCATGCCGTAGAATCAGCCGTTGTCCCTGAAAGGCGCCGCCGCATCGAAGGCGTCCAATCTGCCACGCCATCGCCACTTTGGGAAGTCAAAGGCTCCACCGCGTTGCAGATGCCCCCAACAGTCGCCACAGGAAGAACATAAAAAGGGATCGATGCTACAGGAGGCGCAGGCCCCGGCGTTTGCAGCCAGACAACCAACCTACGGCACTGGCCGAGGGCGTGAAGATTCAGGTATAACCATGGCCGTATACGTCGATCGCGCTGGAATCATTTATTTGGAGCTACTCGTGCGAGTAACGGCATGTTGACTAATTAGATTCCTGACACATCGAGCATCTCTAGCGTCGAAAGTGATACAGAAGAAAAAGAAACGAGACAAAAATGACAGCACCCAAAACTTGTTCGAATATTTCTCTAATTATGGCACTATTTCACTTTAATTTTGAATATTACCTGAAATGATAACTATATTTGTAGCACATTTCTGTGTCAATTTAAAATGCACACGACAATAGCGAGCGTAACGGCGTACTCAGTTATTAATTATCAATTCACGCAGCTGCCCAAAAAATCACATGGGCGGCGAAAGTACATGACAGAGCACAGGGGCTCTTTCACTGTCCATGATTGTGCATCTTTGCCCTACTGTGCGAATTATGTACTATATACCAACTTGCAGATATCGTTGTAAATCGCGCGAATCAGAAGAAAACTGATGAGCAGGTTGGTGGCTCATCGGTTTCTCTTGGCGCCATTGTAGAGAACTGCAGATTATTTTTTGCACCAAGGTGTTCCCAAACGAGCCACTGAATGTCAGAAAGGCTCCCATTCGTGGACAACGGGCCTATGCAGGTCACCGAGGGCCAGCCAATAGATAAGCCCTTGACCGTGGAAAAGCATCAGGTAAAGCGGCAACGTCTGACCAAGCCAAGAGCCAGCAAAAGCAGGCGTGGTGCATCACAGAGGCTTTCCACGAGTCCGTCCAGCAGCATTCCTGTCGGTCCTGGCAACGCCACAGTGCGCACCACCCCCGATGACGACGCCGTCAAACTCGGACCACCGTCACCGCTGCCGTCGCCCGTGCGCTCCACAGCTGGCGAATCCGACGCGCAGCCAGCATCGGGCGCGAATTCACCCTTTTGCACGTCATACGACGTCACGCCACTCATAAGCGCCGATTCTCCCCCGGGGATTCCTTCTTCTAGCAAATCAACGACAAATTGGGTAAATGATCTTTGCTTCCTCCGGACGTGAACGACAAGCAGGTCCGTAGACAGAGAATGGGGGCCCTATAGAAGCCAGCCCGCTTCCCGGGA
The DNA here is from genome assembly GCA_013436015.1 of Rhipicephalus annulatus. Taxonomy (NCBI): domain Eukaryota; kingdom Metazoa; phylum Arthropoda; class Arachnida; order Ixodida; family Ixodidae; genus Rhipicephalus; species Rhipicephalus annulatus. The sequence continues at coordinate 90,911 of WOVY01014142.1, read as the reverse complement.
ATTCGAATGAAGGGGTATGTTTTACCAAAAAATGATTAAAATATGTGTTTTTCAATCTTAAACAATTGCCCTCCCCCCTCCCGAAAGAAATTCCTGGCTACGAGCCTGATTATCAGGCAGTGTTTATGTTTCCGCTATTTTGTATAAAACATGAAAAATTCTTGAGTACGAGCTGCCGCTGACGTCAAGCCGACGTTTTTACAAACAGTATTGAAGTCTGGAACACTTGAGGGCTTAATGAAAAAACCACTTTCAGAAAATTAGCTGCTGAAATCTCATGTTAAACAACAGTTTCATTTTTTCAAGCTTTCGTGCTTTCTTTCCCCGATCTTATGCTGCAAGGTTGTTTTTTAAAGCATTTTCGAATTACAACGTAGTGTGTCGTTGCTCTTTATGCCAGTAAATCTAATTGAATAGAAGCATGGCACATTTATCGTTTTCCAAAATCATTTCTTGAAGGGCAAACAAAACGATGACAGCGTTGTCATTTGGAACAAGGCCCCGTCACCGAGGAGACCACATTCGACGCCCTTGACAGCCGAAGAATTGCTGGTTTCGTACGAAAAGCTCCATGACATGGTAAGTGGAGCGAATCTCTACACTATGAAACGCAAGTAACATGTTGGCTTCAGCCGATGTCTACAGAAACAAAGATCACGTAACGGGGGGATTCGCAAGGTATGTCTACCTTGAAAGAGACGAAGGTTAAGCCGATTTCCAGTTAGTAATTTATGAAGTGTGCCACGAAATACATTAGCACTCTCTACATCTTTGTAGGCGAAACAGCATTTTTTTTCCCGAAATAGTAACGAGGAAGACATTACACCTTTATACTGGATATGATGGCGCCTACTTCAATATTCTCTCTGCACGCGTTAATTTTAAGTGGATATGTCTTGCGATATTCCCAGCTACTACTCGCCAATAGTGAAAACCACGGAGTAATTACACCCTAATTAGTGCATTACAATCACTTTACAATTGAAAATTGTTGTTATACCATTTGCGGATGTCTAATGTTTCTGGCATAGAGCTTGCATCGAGAGGAACTTTCCTTGCCTGAGAAACCCGACATGTAAGTTTAACCTTAAGTCCTCGTAGAAGCATAAAGTGTAAATTTTCATTTGGGATAACATCTGCACGTGCAGTATTGAGAAAACTGAGTATGGTCCTCAGAACGTATCTCTTTTATTTTTTCCGTATGAGTTTTTAGGTTCACTTAGAATTGGTTAGGTTAGGTTCGCTGATATATTATTGCAAGACAAGTCCCCTCAATTGCTTCTTAAGCGATGTCGCACTGCAACAATTGAGCTTTTCGACAATAAGTTCGTGTTTGTAATTTCAAATTTTCTGCAGGTACAATCGAGGTCACATGAGACAGTAACGAAGCCCATGCTAACGAGATCACTGGTGAAAAGCATAGTCCCCGGAAAGATCGCAAGCGTCACTGTCACCGTAGCCCTCTGCGTCCTTCTCCTCGGTTCCCTTTTCCTCCTCACCACGCGACGCTCCGTCATTCGTCTCAAACTGTGTCGCACCGAAGACTGCCAACGGCATGCGACGCTGCTCACCGAGTACCTTAACACGACGCTTGATCGTTGTGACGACTTCGAGGCCTACGTCTGTTCTGCATGGCAGATATCGAAGGAGTACCGGGAGCAGGCCAAGTCGGTCATGGACGACCTCCGGTTCACCTGGTACCGGCACTTCGAACACACCCTGACTGCAGGCAGTCTCAAGTATTCCGCGGGTAGAAAGCCGCTAGCCATGTACCACATGTGTAACCTGTATTTTCCTTTCAACACGTCACAGATTCAACTGATTCACGAGTTCTTCGCTTACCACGGGTTTCAATGGCCGGAGCCGCCGAAAGTAGTACATCCACCGGTCACCTTGCTCGTTTTCCTCAGCTACCATTGGACATCACCATACTGGATAACTGTCCATCTCCTAACTCCCTCCAGCAGCGGCAGGCAGCGGGTGCTGATCACCCCGGGCCTGTACATTTCCATTCTTCGCAATCAACACCAGAGTGTGGCATCGGCTTACGATCGCTACTGGCAGATGTTTTTGGAGCTCTTCTATCCGGACCCAGAAACGCGGCCTCCGATGAATCTAGAAGTCGTCGAAGAGATTCGAGCAATGGAAAAGGACGTGCTCGACACTCTGCACGCCACTGCCGTTTCTCTTCCGAAGAGGCCAGCAAAGTTTCCCTTCCGCAAAATCGGCAACCACCTTCATAACGCGTCCGCTGCTGAGTGGGTCGATGACTTCCAGGTAGGCATGGCCCTACGACCGAATCTGACCATCTACGATGAGATCGTAGCTAGCGACGTCACCTTCCTCGATGTGGTCAGCAGACTACTGGACAAGTACAGCCCGCTCAAGTTAAACCAACACCTCATATGGCTGATTCTGCAGAACTACGCACCGATGACCGATTACGCTTTCTTCGTGACTTATTACGGTAGCGTCGAGAAAACAGCGGTGTACAGGCCGTTGTACTGCGCTCACCAAGTAGAAGCCTCGTTCAAGGTTCTCGTCTTAGCACTCGGGGTCGTCGCCCGGTTAACCATCTTCGACCGCAGGGTCATTGACACCGGCTTTAAAAGCCTTGTTTCGGCCGCCTCAGGCAGGATACGAAACGCCACATGGATGAACGATGAGGACAAGCTGCGGATGATAAGCAAGCTTGCATCCGTAAGCATGCTCTTTTTACCACCCAAGTCAATTCTAGACAACGGCACGCTGGAAGGCCTTTTCGAGCAATTCCCGGAGAATGAACCATCCTTTGCCGAATACTGGATCGGATCACTGGCGGCCATGGGAAGCATGAATAAGACGCATGAGTACCGGAAAGCGTTGTTGTTGCCGGGCAACAACTTTCCGGATTACGTTAACTACGGGTACATATCCAACACGGTGCGGTTGGCAATAGGTGCAGCCGCCGCTCCCGCGTACTACAGAGACGGCACAGAGGCAATGCTCTATGGTGGCCTGCTCTTTTTGTTGGCCATGCAGATGGTCAAGGCTGTCGACGAGGTAGGTATCAAGTGGTACACGAACCAAACTGCGCTGGACGACACCATACTGTCCAACGCTTCGCTCCAGGCATTCCGCGACAAGTCCGAGTGTTGGTATGGCGCCAGTAATGAGAGCACGTTTCCCGAGATTCCCGCCCTCGAGATCGCTTATGCGGCTCTTAAGGAATTTCACCATCAGCATAACACCGAGCCCCTGGCACTCAGCGAGCAGCTGCCAGAAGACAAGGTGTTTTTCATGACTCTCTGCTACATGACGTGCAGCAACGCGCTCTTCAAGGGCGGCACCACGGCGGACTGCAATAAGGTGGTTCGCAATTCCGACGCGTTCGCTCATGTATATGGATGCGCTAAAGGAAGCAGAATGAACCCTGAAAAAAAGTGTACTTTTTTCGCGTAGAACTGTGTCGTGCTGCTTCCGAGGGTTGCAGTGTATGTATTTAGCTTTGCTGAACTCAAGCATGGCGGACTTCGCACGCATGCAAACGTTACACGCTAGATTTCGGTATATATTGTGCCCCACGTTGTCTCTATACAGCGGACGCTAGTAATACAACGAAAACGCAGGATTTTTTCGAAGTTTATTTCGTGCGCTAATAATAATCTAACAACAGAAATATATGCGGAGATCAATTTAAAGCCATGTCTACTAGTACATGACTACAGAAGTGTCCCTAAGAAACGACTGCTTGCGCTTGCTTGTTGTGTTGTTTACTAACGGTCGTTACTGCTATGGTAAACAAATGCAAAATGGCTATGTTTCTGGCGCAGATATTTTATTGGTGTTTCTTCCGTGATTATCAGCAGTAGTGTCGGGTGTCGCGACTGTACAACTGGTCACGATAAATTCAAATACTGTAGTGCATCATCACTAGTCATGTCTGTATACCTACACATATCCCTCATGAGCTTGCGCTTCTGAGACATACGTACTACCTTTCACAATGCACAAGGCGCAGATCTGATGCTATATGAGCTGCCGTGTACACATTACCATTTTTTAAATTTTTAGTGAAGTGCACCTGTACTGCCCTGTGAAGTTGTAACGTTAACAGTACAGCACACGAAAAAAATTACAGAGCTGCCCAATTGCAATTGCACGTATATTTAAGCAACGAAGACGTAGACGATGCCTTTTCACTGATACCACGTAACCGTTTTGAGGGATCAGTGAAAAAAAAAACGTGTATATCACCGAGTTTATGATCACCCACGCCGTCTGTCTGCGCGTCCAGCTATCCGTTCATCCATCTTTCCGTCTGCCCATCTGTTCGTCAATCCGTGTGCCCGTGCATAGGTCCACCCGTCCATCTATCATTGTGTCCATCTGTTCATCTCTCCATCCTTTATACGAGTCGGTGACATCAACATAGACATTATGGACCTTAGGACCTATTGCTTCGCCCATGTGTCGTCATTAATTTCGCGGAGATACGCTGGTTATGCGTAAAGCTCTCGAATCAAAATTACTCATGTATGTTCACGCCATACCTTCGTTGATCGAATGGTCGATAACTTTCAGTGCGTTTCGCTTAGCTACAGTTGAGCTTAACCCGACGTGACGGCTGCATGGTAGGAGTACATATGTAATGTTATAAAGTTCTATAGCCACCACCGCATCTCGACGCTTCATGAACCTTCATCATCATCATCAGAATCATCATCATTATCATCATCATCATCATCAGCCTGACTACGTCCACTGCAGGACAAAGGCATCTCCCATGTTCCGCCAGTTAACCCGGTCTTGTGCTTGCTGCTGCCAATTTATACCCGCAAACTTCTTAATCTCATCTGCCCACCTAACCTTCTGTCTCCCCCTAACCCGCTTTCCTTCTCTGGGAATCCAGTTAGTTACCCTCAATGACCAGCGGTTATCCTGTCTACGCGCTACATGCCCAGCCCATGTCCATTTCCTCTTCTTTATTTCAACTATATATATTATATCCTTAACCCCCGTTTGTCCCCTAATCCACTCTGCTCCCTTCTTGTCTCTTAAGGTTACACCTACCATTTTTCTTTCCATTGGTCGCTGCGTCGTCCTCAATTTAAGCTGAACCCTCTTTGTAAGTCTCCAGGTTTCTGCTTCATAGCTAAGTACCGGCAAGATACAGCTGTTATATACCTTCCTCTTGAAGGATAGTGGCAAGCTACCTGTCATAATTTGAGAGTGCTTGCCGAATGTGCTCGACCCCATTCTTATTCTTCTAGTTACTTCAATCTCGTGGTTCGGCTCTGCGGTTATTACCTGCCATAAGTAGACATAGTATTGTACAACTTGAAGTGCACTATTACCTATCTCGAAGCGCTGCTCTTTTCCGAGGTTGTTGTGCATTACTTTCGTTTTCTGCAGATTAATTTTAAGACCCACCTTTCTGCTCTCCTTGTCTAACTCCGTAATCATGAGTTGAAATTCGTCCCCTGAGTTACTCAGCGGAGCGCAGGTTACTAAGGTATTCTCCATTAACTCTTATCCCTAACTGTTCCCATTCTAGGCTTCTGAAAACCTCCTGTAAGCACGCGGTCAATAGCATTGGGGAGATTGTGTCCCCCTGCCTTACACGTTTCTTGATTGGTATTCTGATGCTTTCTTTATGAAGCACTATAATAGCAGTTGATGCCCTGTAGATTTCTTCCAGAATGTTTATATATACTTCATCTACGCCCTGATTCCGCAGTGTCCGCATGACGGCTGATATTTCTATTGAATCAGATGCCATCTCGTAATCTATGAAGGCTATGTATAGTGGTTGCTTATATTTTGAGCATTTCTTTATTACCTGATTGATAGTATGAATGTGGTCAGTTGTTGAGTAGCCTGGTCGAAATCCTGCTTGTTCCTTTGGTTGATTGAATTCTAATGTTTCCTTTACTCTGTTAGCAATTACCTTTGTAAATAGCTTGTATATTACAGAGAGCAAGCTGATCGGCCTGTAATTCTTCAAGTCCTTGTCATCTCCTTTCACGAACCTTACGGTCTCTTAAATGCGAAGCATTTCTTGCGCTCTCAAGCACTTTTGGCGTCATCTATCTATCTATCTATCTATCTATCTATCTATCTATCTATCTATCTATCTATCTATCTATCTTATTTATCTATCTATCTATCAATCCATCTATCCATCTTATCTATCCATCTATCATCTATCTATCTATCTATCTATCTATCTATCTATCTATCTAATCTATCTATCTATCTTCTATCTATCTATCTATCTATCTATCTATTCTATCTATCTATCTATCAATCCTCTATCCATCTATCTATCCATCTATCCATCTATCTATTACTATCTATCTAGTCTATCTACTATCTATCTATCTATCTATCATCCATCTATCCATCTATCCGTCTATCCATCTATCCGTCTATTCATCTATCTATCTATCTATCTATCTATCTATCTATCTATCTATCTATCTATCTATCTATCCATCTATCTATCTATCTATCTATCTATCTATCTATCTATCTATCTATCTATCTATCTATCTATCTATCTATCTATCTATCTATCTATCTATCTATCTATCTATCTATCTATCTATCTATCTATCCGCTTATGTCTGCGTGCTCTCGTGGCCATCCCCTTGACTTGCAGTGAACCAAAATTAGTATGAAAGGGTGAGATGGTTTAACGAATTTGACGCGCTGGTCAGTACATAGAGATTTGGCAGATCCCACGTACAGTGGGAATCGATGATATGCGAAACATGAATGAGGAAGGTTGATATGTCACTTCAAAATCAGCGCAACGTTGCGAGGCGGACGGGCTTAGTACACAGTAAACACAAGAATATTAACTCTAGTGACGCTCTGCGAATGGAGCGCGTGTCTAAACAAACCAAAATATAAGAAGTCCAAATTTTCACCCACTGCACAACTCATGTTTTACCCCTTTCATTTCTTTCAAATCTAGTGTTTCCGCAATGCGAAATAATTGCTGTATAAGTTACAAGCATGTGTGAGGCAAAATATATTTATGAATGAACACTTTGTAATACTTATGTACTCATGGGTCCTACTGAAATCCGCCTTGGATTCAGTTAAAACCACCAAAAAAGAAGCAGGTTACTTATCACAGCGAAGAAAAATGGTCGCTCCGGGATGCACATTTCCGAAGTTCGTAATGGAGATGCCACCTCTGCAGGTGTAAAGTACAGACTGGCACTCGTGACTTCCAGTATGATATGATATCCTGTGCGCGCGGTAGAGGGTCTTTCGCGTCACATACAAAACAAAATCGATGGGCGTGTGAAGGAGTATTTTCTTTTTGACACACATTGTGGAAGAAACTCGTTTCTTTCTTGCTCTTCTCAACTGGCAAGCTATCAGTTTTTATTTTTGCTTCAACGCATCCACGATTCCAGAAACCTCCGGGGAAGGCAGTGAACAATGCACTGTAATACATAACTGCCTACGGAGCGTGTAGGCTTTGGTTATGTGCGTATGCAATCATCGCTCCGAACAGGGTGAGACGTACGCGAAGGAAAAAGAACATTTCAAATGGGGCACTCTGTCGATGACTTGCACGATCGAGTCAGTGGCGCCTATACGAAAAAGTCCAAACGCTTCGTGCTTTCACTGGGGATTACATGGATGGAGTCGCCCTTGACATATGATCCTCTTCGCGTGTTCCAGCGAAGAAAACCTTTTGCAAGGGAACAAGCATGCATTGCTCATCGATGATTGATCGATATTATCTCATACGCATACCCTTCATCCTAATCACACTGCCGGATTGCTTTTCAGTACGCATGAAGTTTTAAACTAAGTGGCGGAATTGGACGCGAGGTGAGTGCCGTCCCTCTTTTTCCATTCAACTGCGTAATTGAGATAGATAGATAGATAGATAGATAGATAGATAGATAGATAGATAGATAGATAGATAGATAGATAGATAGATAGATAGATAGATAGATAGATAGATAGATAGATAGATAGATAGATAGATAGATAGATAGATAGATAGATAGATAGATAGATAGATAGATAGATAGATAGATGTAATATCGCTGTGGCCAACACCCTAGTCATTATGCTTAAAGCTAGCACGAAGGCGCTGAGTTGGTAGCGATACTACTTTCTGTTGTAGTTACGACGCAATTTCTTTAATGTCATAGTGGCCCCACCACTCTAGTGGCTAAGGTACTCGGCTGCTGACCCGCCGGTGCGGGATCGAATCCCGGCTGCGGCGGCTGCGTTTCCGATGGAGGCGGAAACATTGTAGGCCCGTGTACTCAGATTCCGGTGCACGGTAAAGAATCCCAGGAGGTCGACATTTCCAGAGCCCTCCACTACGGCATCTCTCATAATCATATGGTGGTTTTGGGACGTTAAACCCCACATATCATCATCGTCAGTGTCATTGTGTTTTGTCCCGATGTTTACGAGAGGGAACCATCACGCTGTGATCCCTAAGTGACCGCCACAAGGATAGATATTACATAGGCTTCGTGTTGGCGGCTTTGCATGAACTTGTGGCATGGTTTATTGTTGAGTCCTGGCTTTAGTTTGTGAATTAGGAACGACTCAATCTTGAAACCCTCTCGTTAGTTTATTTCACTTGTTGAGCCTAAAGGTGAAGGTGGTAAAGTTAAACTGCTGAACTTCCCCTTGCAATCAAGTGGCTGCAAGCCACACAAAGCGGAATGCCGATCATCATTCCCATGCGAAGCGGCTGAAGGGCTTGGCCTCTCGGTTCCAAACTAGGAGCGGCTCACGGCGTAGTGATCTTTGCTTAAAGGGACTCCGTTAAAGTTCCTCTAATCCAATTCAATCCTATTCAGGCTGGGGCATCATGTTTTGCCCGTCCGGGATACATCAACGCCTGATTTCCCTCTAGTGTACTATTACGAAGATATGGACGAAACGCACTATCGAGGCTGGTGTTACGTCATAGTCATCACTGTGCGGCTATGAGCAAAGAGCTGGCTTTTGGGAGACAACGCTGGTGGGCTCTTTCGCAGATGACACACGCGGTTGCCTCGCCAGCCCCATTACCATTAGATGTAAGGCGCTAATGACGTTATAGGCGCGCACGTCAAATAAATGAGCGGGGGAACGTTGTTTATTCTGTCGGCGCACGTGCGGCTGAGATGAAACACTTGGGAGTGCCGCACCTTGTTATCTGCCGAGGATGTCAGTACGGGAGAAAACGTGGTAACATTTAGAAGCGAAAAAAATATTCTACGTACCCCATACCTTGTCGGAATCGGTTTGATGAAACTCACCCAGTATATATATAGCGCGCGTGTGTGTTGTGTGTGTGGGTGTGTGACATATGAGTAGGGTTTTATAAAGAAATATCAGTAGAGAGCATTCGCTGACATTTAAATACAATTACACACATTCAAGCCAACTTCCCACGGCCTATAAGTATGGATATATTTTATACCTTTTCTATATGATCTACTAATGAAAAAATGTTGCAATGTCATCAGCCTGTACATATTCCTGTATGTCCGCATGTCGGGGGAATATAAATTGTTAAGGTATTAAATAATGCCGAGGAAAGAAGTGCCCCTTGGGGGGCGGGCGCCTCTTGTTTGCGCACGCAAACGTAGAAGACGAGATGTTACTTCGGAAGCAGTAAAGCGTTACATTTCGTAAACATTCCGCAAGTAACGTCTGAATATAATTTGAAGTTAAGATTGTGGAGCTGAATGATTGAAACTATGTGTTCAGCGCTGTCACATGCTTTTTTCTAAGTCCAGAGAGACTAACGTAGCATATTTCCCTTCAAGCCTAGCTACTTTAACGTAATTTTCAAGATATAAATAGGCCTGCCATATATGAATCGGTAATTCTGAAGCCAGTTTGAAATAAATTTAAGGATTTCTCACCCATTAATAATATTAGGATATGAATATTTCAAAGCCTCTTGTGATCAGGGTTGCAAAGCTGCCACTGCGAAAACAAGGAATGACTCCAAAATAATTTTACGTTTTCGCAAACCCGGAATTGAATGGGAACAACGCTTCGGGGAATCAAATTGCAATGAAAGTGAGTGCTTTCCTCAGAAAATTGAGTTGCAATACAATTACGGCTTTTTTTTTCCGAAGATAGAGCATGCTTTCGTCTACGCACTGTTTTTCAAAGTTCTTTTTTTCTTAATTTATTTTATATCTCCCTATATCTATCATCTTTCCGACCCTTTTTCCCGCCCTCGTACAGGGTAGGAAACCAGTTCAACTAGGTTAACCTCCCTGCCTCTTCCTTTTAATTATTTCTCTCTCTCCTTTCAAAGTTCAAACATTAGCAGGTCAAAGCCCTGAAGTTGCCAATAAAGCTGTATTTTTCAAATGGCTTGTTGATTTCAAGCATGCTACCATTATCAGCAACACGCTTGCTACCACTTGCTACAATTATGTCCCTATATAGACTATGTTGCTCCAATGTTTTTCACTAGTTTTCTTAAATACTACTTTTGTCAGCATAAAAATACACTGTCAATTTTTAGCAATACTACATTGAAGGTTCGACAATACTGAAACATCGCCATTCATTCAAATATGCTGACCATGAAAACACTATAGGTAGTAGGAAAACTGCCCCTATAAGAATTAATAGGGTAGTTGCACTGCACGAGATATGTAACCAAGCTACTATCCTTCAACCTTTGTAACGTGTTTTGCGTATTTCTGCAGTTATTAATGTGTCTGATGACATCAGGTTTATTTTTAGCTCCACAAAACTACCAAGATGGTTTTTTTTCTACGATGAGGAATTGCAGGAATGCATTTGACCTGCCCGGCCATTTCCGGAGAGAGAATCGGCTAAATTTTTACCTTCCCAGCAACTAGAAGGATTAAAATTGCAGCAAGGTCTAATTCCTAGGAATAGAATTGGAACGGAATGAAGGTGCTGCTCATTTCGCAACACTGCTTTCAATCAATTTTACAAAATTTGAAGTTAGTGGGATGGGCATAATGTGGTCCATGGCATATCCTCTACTCTGTACAATAACGTTGAAGGAAAGAACCACCGGAAGTGATAAATTTAATGCCATCATCCGGTTGGGTTCATCAAAAAGTATTTTCCTTTGATGGGTAAAAAAATCTGCATGTTAGGAAAAAAGTTATGCAGATTCCGTCTTATTGCAATGGAGGCATAAAGGTGACTGAACCAGACCAGGTGAAAGTTGAGTGGGGAACCTCACGCATCGTGCTAAAAAGTTCTGCCCATCTAGTGGCGCGCGGTCAATTTTCCCGAATATAATTAAGATAACAAAATTGAGATGCTGAAAAAGTAGACTTATTGAAGTTATTCAACGTGGGAAACTTTTGTAATTCTGCCGCAGAGATAAGCGTCAACGTCGGCAATACAGAAATTATGGAACGATCGTATGATGCTACTGCGACTGGGTGCGCATATTCATTAAAAGGTATACTACTGACACCTATAGTACCTACACAAAAAAAAAACCTAAAGCACGACCATGAAATACTTCTAAAGTATTAAAAAAACTTGATGCGGTTAATGAAGAACAGACAGACAAGTGCAGTCTATTAGCATTAAGGCTGCTGATAAATGTTAGAGGTAATTTCTGCAAAGCTAAAAAAATTCCAAGTAGTTCCTCGTAATAAATAGGCGTAAAAACACATAAGCGAACTCAAAAGGAGCAATCCAGAAATAATGATGTGATTCCCTCCCCTGTTCTTCTTCTCCTTTTGCTTTCTTTTCATCGATCATCTCATAGGACTTCTGAGGACAAACGGTGCATGATGGCCAACACGCTGCTTTTAAAATGTAAAAGCGTTAGAAAGCTGTCCGCCCTCTGGACACTGATATATACGCATGGAGGCCAAGTGCCGAGACAGACCACTTTTTCTGCGAGCACAGAACACACTGCGTGTTCTCCTCGAGGCTAAATGTGCTCGTGGAGCTGTCTTGAATCGTAAGTATATTTCACTGCAGCTCGGGAAAGCGTAAGGCTCTATGGCTAAAACGCCAGAGGAGGGTATAAACGATATCTTACCGGGAAACGACCACAGATAGCTCTCAATCTTATCAATCGGGTGCAGGTGGTACATGTCTAGATCTTGAGTAAACGTGGTGACTTGCATATATTCACGTCGGCTGTGTACGGTCTTGGTTTTTAGGTGCGCGAACTTTAAAATTTTGAGGCCCATGCTCCCCCGAACCAATACATACCGCACGTGCCGATCCCGGGCTCATCTTGATAAGCCGTCGTACGGCAAAGCTCGTAGACGAGGGTTAGAATCTCAGCCACGACACGCACACTTATAGGGAGAGAGGGGGAGCGGGACTGAAATCTAGAACACCCGTCTTCTTAGACTAAAGTGCATTTCAAAGGACCTCAGTTACGGAGTAATCCAGTGTACCCAGCATACAACGTGCGTCACATTCGTGTCGTAGTTTTGGCACGAAGAACTTCAAGATTAGATTCAATTCAAACACGTTCATGGAGGTATGTAACCTAAACGTCGCCCCTGTGCTCTGCTACGTAACCGTTTAGTGGCTAAGCCACCACTGCGCTGTTAGGCTAGTAAATTGAAGCATGTTTATTTATTACAGTCCAGCAGCGTCCGATTTAACGATGCGGTAAGGCTTTAGCTTTTAGCAGTCATAGTGGTGACACAAACATTGACTGAGGGAAAGCACTCTTTCGCACACAAAGCAGAAGTTTCAATAAAAAGATTCCAGCATTCTCAATGAAAGATAATTCGTTTCATACAATAGTAAAGTATTAATATGATACATGGGAAGTGGTTGTATTGTTTATATAACAACTGAGGGGCAAAGGCACTCCACAGCTGACCCACAGGTCGCGGGATTGAATTCTGCCCGCGGCGCCCGCATTTGAGTTGGAGGCGATAATAATGGACGCCCGTGTGCCTATAATTAGGTGCACCTTAGGGAACCCCAGTTGGTCGAAACTTCCGATGTCCTCCACTACGGCGTATCTCATAATCATATGATGGTTAAGGAATGGTAAACCCTAACAATTATTATTTTAACTCCATGGATTGCGTACATCGTGCGGAATTGCATAGCCTAAGATATTTTATTTCGTTTCTCGGGTCGGGCGTAGTAAGCGGGGCGAGAAGTTCATTTCCTGAAGCCAACTCCTGTCAGCAAGCAGGAAATTAGAGACGGCTCTCGCATCACTATCGTAGGTTGTTACCGTAAGTAATTATTGGCTCCAAGAATTGCATTTCGTATGAATACAAGATGCCGGTTGCTGCAGCCCACATCGTCGAGCCCTCCACTGAAAGTGGAGTTCGTGGTTCCGTGCACCCGTTCATCTGAGAGCCTGCTGCGTTGCCCGTGTGTTCACTCTCCTTGTTAATTGTTTAGGCAGCATCACTAGGATACGCCCCACGAGTGAGTGCTAGAGTAAACCACGAGTCTTCCGAAAACGACGCGGCCCTTCGTTTGACCGCAAAGTAACGACGTTCAAGTGTATCCCCGCGACGATCCGAATTCTACCCGGGGTCACGCGGAGAAAACGTAGCGTTCTACGACGACCTCGGGAGCGTTAATTACGTTAGCCTGCCTCCAGAAGGCCGTCGTTTAACTTAGCGCGAGTAAACATGTGTTGAATACCGAGCGTGCTGGTAAACTGGACGATTACATCCACGTTGCCCAGTGCTCGAGAAGCTGAGCCAGGACGTAATTACGTCCCTCGTCATTTGTCGTCGTCATGGTGGTAATCAGGGCTTGAGACGAGTTGGTGCAGCTCACACAGCTGTAACGCGAGGTGTGTGTGTGTGTGTGTGTGTGTGCTTGCGGGGGGCAGGGGTCGTTGTGCGTCTGCGTGCGCAATCGTATATTTGTTGATCGTCAGGCAAAGAAGAAAAAAATGTAAGCATATCCACAGAGTGAATGATGGAGAGTGGGGCGAAGCATTCGTCCGTCCATGCGTCCGTCTGTGTGACCGTCCATGCGTCTCTTTGTGCGCTCGTCCCTGCGTTCTTTCGTGCATCCAACCCTGCGTCAGTTCATGCGTCCATCCATGCATCTGTTTGTGTGTCCGTTCGTTCATCTATTCAACACTCCAAGTCCCACCATCTCGCATCTTTTTATCATATATTCCCCATATAGAAGCACCGCCATCCAGCGGACATTCCAAGGACTAAACGAGAGGTGGCACACGCACACTTTCTTACGGCTTGCGCTTCGTATCTACTTCTCATTTTTAACCACCTTGAGTTCATTGATGGTATATACAAGTTCATTGTATTCATGGCACTGCGGCTCAACGCTCGCTAAACCTTTCTAAAGCTAAGGAGGTTACACCCAGCGAGTATAATGTAGCATCCCTTTCTTGTCCGATAGTGCTCAATGTACATGCCAATAGCTGCTAAAGGGGATCGCAGCGTGCGCGTTGACTAAAAGCCGAATGCTCATGTCTCTCATTCCCCATTAGCAGCCATTGGCATGTACATTGAGCATTATTTTTTATTGTTAAACAACGCACAGAAGAAATCTCTCACTGGCACCACCTTGGAGGTCAAGTGTTATACCTATTTCGGGTATGTGCCACTGGTGGTTACATACGAGAGACGCCCAAGCCACGCCATAAGGAGCTTCGCTCCTAAAAGTACGGCCGCGTATACCAACATATTGGTGAACAGAGCAACAATCGCCCAAGTTTTCTCTACCAAAACATTTCGAGAATTGCAGGACGCCTTAGAAGCAGCAACAACATAACTCTGAATGTCTTTGTATCATATATAATGTGCCTGAAACATCAGGAGTGATCATAAATTTGTCCACCGACGCAAACAACGTGACACATCATTCCTTTCTGCGTAAGGCACCTGTAACGACACTGAGAGATTGTCGCTGTGACTGAAGGCCAGTGGCGAATAATGTCCCACTATATACAACTTGTATAGCAAGCAAGGAGCCTGCGGGTGTCCAGACGATATTTGATCACCTCGCTGTTGCGTACCGCTGTTGATATTGAGGAGGTCCAATACTGAGTTGTTTTCGATGTGATGAATGACCCCAACACACATTTGCGCAATCTTTTAACGTTACGGCCGCCTTCCGCTGCAAAACAACTCTAAGCACCCCCCCCCCCCCCAATGAAGGACCTTACACCGTGCCGTTAATCAAAGCACCGGCCGGGTTCGCAGGAACAGCGCCTCATATTTCTTACAACAGCTGCCAGATTGGCAGCCGATCCTTTTGTTATCGCAGAATTCCTTTGAGCAGAGATAGTGAGATCACGGGTCTTTCATTGACCACACAGTCAGTATAGTACAGTGTTGCCAACCCTTTTTTCGTGCTTTTCTGGGCTTCACTCAGGAGGAGGAGGAGGAGGAAGACGAGGAAAGAAGAAACGGAGGGACAGGCGGGTTAGCCAGTCCTCAGACCAGCTGGCTACCTTGGGCTGGGGAATGGTGTGTGGGGAGTAAAATATTACATAGAGGAGATGTTACAAAATATACACAGGAAAAAAAACAGGACTATAATACGTTAGACGACACTGCATAAGGTCTGTCTTTCAGACTTGTTGTGCGTAAGCAACGCAACGACGTTTTCAAAGCTTTTTGTGCGCTGGAAAAAGAAACAGTACGCATTGTACGCGCCTAACTGCACGTGGATAAGCCACATTTTCCTATGCGTGCGCGTGCGCGTGTACGTTTGTGTGTGCACGGCCGGTTTGGAAAGGCAAGTGAGCATTCGCGTTTCTAATCCGGTCGTGATGTGTGTTGTACTCGTGGTAGATGATTTCGGTCGTGTGCGCTTGGGAAGCTTCTATAAAACTGTCCTTATAGAAAGCTGGAAGGACAGTGAGATAGTTTGCCTTTTATTTTGATAGTGATCGTATATGTGTAATCGATCGTATATGTGTAATCGTATATGTGTAATCGCCGTGTAAACGCGGCGGCGTAATCTTCGCCACCACGTTCCACTTATGTACATGCGTATATTTGTAAATAAGAACCACAAAGTAAGTTAAAGTGAGACAAAACAATTTCTGAAGCGTGCGCCACGAGAGTTGCGAACCTGCGACAGAGACTTTGCAGCATGCCGCGTTAGGCAACTCTGCCGTGCGCCATACATTCTCCAGCGCTCATACGGCGATACTCTAACGCATCATTTACCACTGGCGGCACACAGAGCTCGGAGGTGCTTCGGCGTGGTCACTTTAAGCCGCGGAATGGTCGATGCAAAGATATATATATTGCTACGTGCATATATACCTATATATAGATATATATCGATGCAAAGATATATATAGATATATATAACTTTTTGTGCAACAACTTGTAAGACATAGGCTCTCTTCGATGACTCAAGCAGCTGGAGAAGCCAGAGGAGGGGGTTCAGAGAGTGGGGAAGGGAGCTTTACATGTGTATATTATAATACAGGCATAGAAACAAACGCATGCAGTATGCATCAGCTACGGCCGAACCTCCTTCATTCCCCCTCTAGAGAGAAAAGATTTTATTGAACACAATAGGCCGGCAATTTGGTCTCGGTGGCTGGATTCGGTCCTGGATTCGGGTCCCTGGATTTCGTCCCTGGATTCGGGTGGCATCCTGGCAAGTCCCTGAATTCGGGTGGCATCCTTGACCTGCCGGACGGCCCAAAGTTGGTCGTTCAGCTTTGGGCTTTGGAGGTTTGCCTCCCAGCGGCGGCGACGCCGACGAAAAAAGGACCCTGCGGCTCGAAAAAAAATTTTTTTGCCTAGGCTACTGACACAAGCAATCGTGAGCCTTGCTGAATGAATTCTTAGACTATGCGTCTCATAGGCAAGGGTGTCTTTCTGGTAGCTGCGGAGATCTCTGCAGCTGCGTCAGTTTCGCAGAAGAAAACTTACCACTGAAAGTTTAACGCGAAATTTTTAGAAGTCAATACTAGATCGGCTCAACAAATCGAAGACAACGCGCAGAGATAAGCCGGTGAGTCTACAGCTGAATGCAGCAAAACTAAGAAATAAAAATAGGAAGATTGTATGAGAGCAGTAATACAGAGCGGACGCAATGGAAAAGTCTGAAACACCGATCTCATTTCCTGAACGAAGACACAGGAATTCCGAGAACACATACTACAGTAACTTTTTTTGTTTTTATTGATGTGTTGTAGGACATCATCGCATTGTTGCTGACCAAGAGTTTCTCGAAACCAAGAAAGAGATAAAATGAAAGAAGGTACAGTGCGGTGAAGAGAGCCAACGCTGTAAGCCTCAAGACTGCTCCTGTCACCTAAACAACTTCTGGCGATCGCGCTGATGAAATGGAATCACTGAGGTCGGCACCCACGCGCCACTATTCCCTGCTTTGTGATTCACGTGCATCAGATCTGGTTGTCTTTTTTCTTTCGATATAGCTTCTACATTCAGTTCTTCTGCGGATACGTTACCTGCACAATGTATATGACGCAGGTGTGCGTTAAGCATGTGGTCCAGCTGCTTTATCGCGATGCCTTTTTTTTTCAAGTGAATAATTATTTTTCACTCTAACGTACGTCGTGCTCAGTCTTTTCAGCCTGTGGTAATGTGTCATGGTATAGTTACTCCGATTATTCACTCTTACTTTTTAGAACCGGGGGGAAGAGGTAATACGGCCATCCACCACTTGTCATCTAAAAGGGACGCAAAAGCTTTCACTCTTACGGAGCTGTCCCGCCAATGTGTAAAGTTCTCAGTCATGGTCATCCAATTTTTCGTCGATAACGCCGACCAAAGGTTCGTGATGTTGCATACCAAGAACTGTTCGCATCATTGCCCCGACCCAGCCGGGGCCCCGAGAGTAAGATTTTGTGCGAAGAGTGTCATCGTTCCATTCTCATATTCTAGCGTAAACTGCACTGGCCAAGCTTGAGCAACTTTTTGTGGCTTATCGAGAGTCGTCATGCGCATGCCCGAGGAGCAGTGACGCCACACAATGCACAGCCGGCACCCCGGAGAAGGCCTCGAAGCGCCTGGAGTGACATGTCCCTATAGTACGCTGACACCTCATTCGCTTGAGCTTGCTCACTAGTCCATTCGTCCGTCTGTCCATCCGTTTGGAGCTCACGTTACGTATATCGCGGCATAGCCCAGCTTAGTCACTGGTATTTTTTTTGCATCTATTTCGAGGTTTAGTTTTTGTTTTGTTGATTGGACACAACAAAATGAAAAGAAGGGAGGGAGATAGGTAAGTTTCTCCCCCTCCCCTTTCTCACCTAGCGGCGAATCTTGGACGCACCCACGGCGACGGTCAGTAGTATTTGCACCATAGTCGTAAAAAGGTCAAGCAGCGAAGGATTCGGGGGACTGTTATGGCCTTGTAAAGGCTATTAAACAAAACCGAACGAAAAAAAAAACAAATAAAGGTGAGCCTCAACGAAACCGACAAGTATGGCGTTCCGAAACCATGACGCAAGAGTGACGCAAGAGGGAATGATTTCGTGGTATGGCCACCGGCTAGCAGGTTCATTTTACGACGCCTTCACCGACTAGGCCTCGAACGTTCTTTATGGGGTGTTCGATATAAGCGGAGCTGATGTATGGGAAAGACGAGCTTTCCCCTGCTGGTCCACATAAGAATAAATTCTCTCCGAGCCGTGAACTACCCAATTCTTTTCCCTTTTCTAGTGTTTTTTTTTATTTTTGCGAGCGTAGAGTTCCCTTGCTCCCTTAAGGGGAACTCTATGCCCGCACAAGATTACGTCGCACAACACATGTGCCGATGTCTTCACGTATACTATAGCGTAGTCACCTATCACAAGACTTGTGATAGGTAACTACGCTACGTGAAGAAAAATGGACGTAACACAACGTAGTAACAAGTTTGGTGACTGGTTATTACGTAACATATACTTACACGACTAAAAATCACGTAACGTCCCCTAACTAGTCACGTGGCAGGAATCATACAACATCGCGCTACTTCCCTCATGTCTATAATCATGTAAACTTTAGTAACGCAAGAAAATTCTGCAATACCTGATGATAGCTAGTCGCACGACATGTTCCCGCCAAAAGCACGGAACAGTTGGTCACGTGACTAAAATTGGAACATCGCACAACAAGTGTATGGATGTATAGCCAAGCCTATCCATATTTAGTACTACTATAGTACTACTAGCAAGTGCTTTACACATTTACCCAAAGTGTGGCATCACTAGCAAAACTTAGCTAGGTTGAACACCACCTCTGCGGTTGGTGGAGCAGTGTCGGTTGCTCTGTTGGTGGTGGTGCAGTGCACGCTGCTCGAATGTAATGTAGGGATTGCATTTTATCACGAGTGTGCCGTGATGTCTGCACAGCGTTTCCTGCTACTAATTCGTTCTTTTAAGAAAACTATTTCCGATAGGAAGATCAGTCTCGAAGCACGTTTCTCTCCATGCGTCCTCTTTTCTTTATATCTTTCTCTTTCACGCGTTTCCTTTCCTAACATCGCTGTGATGAATTTCCACTCAGGCGACAAATCGACTCGAAGTGGGTTTTCTCGTGATCTAGGCTTTCAATCAGACCATTAAAGTGACGTGAGAGTAGACTTCGTACTTAGGGTAACTTGCTGAGGAAGTAACACCTATAGAAAACAATAGAGAATTCACAGTTATATCAGCTGACTTCAGCTATTCGTGGAAGACTGGCTGCGAAATCGCCTAATGTAAACGTCACATTGCTTTTATGCATTTGAATAGTGGTACTGAAAGGAGAAAGCCATTTAGTTTTTTTTTTTATTTGCAGTTGATAGAATTGATCATCCCTCCCCCACCCGGAAAAAGCTTTACAGCCCTAATGTGGTTTTGTAGTACCTCCGGGATCAGCCTATCTTTCATGAAACGCTGACGCCTCGTAAAAAAAAGAAAAGAAATGGTGATCCGTGAAGTCATGAGGATGTCATACAGTGAGGTAATCACATGATGATATTGTCACGAGCGGTTGCAATGCACGGCGCATACAGCGCGAATGAACATTCAGACAAAAGGTGAAGAAGGAAGACGACGTTGGGGTGCTGTCTCGAGACCCCTTGTGGAAGTAAACGCGAACCATCCAGGCTCGCCTGTTTTTCAACCTTTTCGTGTACTTCTTGCGTGTAACATTTGGTGGAGCTGTGCTGGGTACCTCCCACGACCTACGACGGAGCCGTCAGCACCAGAACTTCGTAGAAGCCGTCGCCTTGCCGGACTTTCGCCATCGCGCCCCGACATGTCTCTGGAGCAAAATGACCCCCTCAGCAATGCCTCGGCAAGGCCACCGCTGTATCAGCATTACCGAGAGCCACGGCCGTTCTCAGCAAAGCCAGGGGAAGACTTCGATGAATGGCTGACCCATTACGAAAGGGTAAGCCAATGCAACAACTGGAACCCGGCCAGCCAGCTCAGGCATGTCGTTTTTTATTTGACGGACACGGCCCTGGTTTGGTATGAAAACCACGCCGACACGCTTACTACATGGAGCAGTCTTATTGAAGAAATGAAGAAGTGCTTTAGCGACTCGGACACTAAGAAGAAACGAGCGGAAACAGCTTTAGCTCAGAGAGCTCAGGTGATCGGCGAGACTTGCACGACATATATTGAAGAAGTTCTCAAGCTGTGTAAGACCATCGACTCTCGAATGCCCGAGGAAGATAAAGTGGGACACCTTTTAAAAGGTATTGCGGAAGACGTCTATAACTTCCTCATTGGAAAAGACAACCTGAACACCGTATCAGACGTGATTCGGCACTGCCGTACATTCGAGGCGCTGAAAACTCGCCGAATCACGCCGAAGTTTGGACGGCTAGCCAATGTCACGACTGTGGCCAGCGTTGACGCGATTCCGCAGACAGACCTCTCAGCTACCATTCGGCAGATTGTCCGTGAGGAGCTCCTGCGGCACGAAGAACAAACGCGTTATGCGGTGCCGCGTTGCGCCTCCGTCGCTTTCCGAGACGCCGTCTGCGCATCTCCTCCGGCTACTTGGCAGCATTCGGTGAATGCTGCGGATTGTAACAGCTACCGACACGACCCGCATTATGGCCAGACCGAACAACGCCATTACGACTCGATTGATCGGCGTTTTGATCAGCATCCACGCGACGTTCGCCCACGAAGACCCAACACTGCCTACGACATCCAAGGGGAGGGGATGAGTTACTCGCAGCCTGTGGCCGCTGTGGAATATTTCAATCAGCGTCCGGAAGTTCGCCCTCTGCCCGTGTGTTACAACTGTGGCACGCCTGGCCACATAGCTAGGTATTGTAACCGACGTCGGGCATTCAGCAATGGACAGTCGGGATCGTTTATGCAATACGGTGGTCGTGCAATGGACACTAATAGGCCAGGAAACACCACTTTTGAAGGCTACTTCCGAGAAGAAAGAAGCCGTCACTTCCCTCTGGACAGCTATTCTGGAGAACAAGAAAGGTATCGAAACCGTTACCGCTCTCCTGCCTCCGAACGTACTCTGACACCACCACCAGCTTTCCGAGCGTCTCGATCTCCATCTCCCAGACGGCGTGTGACGTCATCATCTCCTCGACGCCGCTTCGCGTCACCACCGCCGGGAAACTAGCCAGCGCGGCCGATGGAGGTGAGGTCGCTGGAAAATCTTTGCTGCCGACTCGGATACCTCCACCTATCTTCATGCTGAAGAATAAGGTTAATGTACTTATTGATGGCGTTTCTACCATGGCTTTAGTCGACACGGGAGCAACTGTTTCTGTCATGAGTGTGGTGTTCAAAAATCTGCTGGGACGCAAGGTTATGTTTCATTGGGACCACAGCACAAGCTTTCGTGGAGTGAGTGGGGACTCATTATACCCGGTTGGTGTGTGTAACGTGGATGTCTCCTTGGGTGGTCAAACCTTTAACACTGAGTTTACCGTGCTTCCGCGTTCCACACACGATGTAATTCTCGGCATTGACTTTTTGAAATTGTGTGGCGCCAATGTTGACTGCCGAACAGGAGAACTCAGTATTTGCGGAAGTGTGTCCTCTGCGCTCTTAGAAGAATCATCCCAGCAAGAGAGTGTGTTTTGTGTTTCTGAAGACACTGTTGTGCCCGCTTTATCCGCGATGCGCGTTCCTGTTGTTTGTTCGTCTTCTGTTAGTACTTCGTTCGATGTTGCAGTGGAACCGGTCCATAGAAACTGTCTTAAGAAAAATGTGTTGGTTCCGTATTGTATGGTTTCAGTTACCGATGGATGCGCAGGGCTATGGACGCTAAATTGCTCCACTGAAGCAGTAGTGCTGTCTCAAGGCCTAAAACTTGCTACGTTTCAGGGAGAGTCATTTATACCTATGGCAGTGCTTACAGAACTACCGGATACAGCACAAACCAGTGTCTCGCACACCGCAAACGAACACATGCTCGGAATGGTAGCTACATCGCTCAGTGACCATGAACGTCGTGTTTTGATGGCCCTGCTTTCGAAACACTCTTCAATATTCGACTTTGCACAGCACGACGGCCCCACATCGATTCCTGCATCCCGTACTCGCCATCGCATCAACACAGGATCCGCTGAACCGATTCGTCAAAAACCATATCGTGTGTCCTCTACGGAGCGAAAGATCATCAGCGCTCAAGTCGAAGAAATGATGGGTAAAGGAGTAATTCGGGAATCGTCTAGCCCTTGGGCAGCTCCAGTGATACTGGTGAAGAAGAAAGACGGCACGTGGCGATTCTGTGTCGATTACCGTCGCCTAAATGCCGTTACTAGGAAAGACGTATACCCACTCCCACGAATTGACGACGCCATCGATTGCCTCTTTGCGGCTTCTTACTTCTCTTCTGTGGATTTACGATCAGGTTACTGGCAAATCCCTATGCACCCGGATGACAGAGAGAAGACCGCTTTTGTAACGCCCGACGGACTATTTGAATTCAACGTGATGCCTTTCGGGCTTTGTAACGCCCCCGCAACGTTTGAAAGGTTCATGGACACTATACTTCGCGGTTTGAAGTGGGAAGTTTGTATGTGCTACCTAGACGACGTTGTGATCTTCGGCCGAACATTCCGTGAGCATAACGAGCGCCTGGACTTGGTACTAAACTGCTTGAGGAAGGCCGGCCTTGTGCTTAATTCTAAAAAGTGCCATTTTGGTGAACGACAGACACTTGTGCTGGGACACCTGATCGACAAAGAAGGTATACGACCAGATCCACAAAAGACAACAGCTGTGGAGGCATTCGAGGCACCTCGCTCTGTGAAACAGCTACGAAGTTTTTTAGGGTTATGCTCCTACTTTCGCCGTTTCATTCCCAAATTTGCTGACATAGCTCATCCGCTCACATGCCTTCTCCAAAAAGGTGTTCCTTTCGAGTGGAGCTCGGAATGCGACTCATCGTTTCGGCAGCTAAAGCTACTGTTGACATCCCAGCCTATTCTTCGCCACTTCAATCCGTCATCACCGACAGAAGTTCATACCGATGCTAGTGGTGTTGGCATTGGCGCCGTACTAGTTCAGCGTGTCGGCGACAGCGAGCATGTGATATCGTACGCTAGCCGCTCATTGAGTCGCCCCGAGCGCAACTACACTGTCACCGAACAAGAGTGTCTGGCGGTCGTCTTCGCTGTGCAACGGTTTCGATCGTATCTCTACGGGCGCCCCTTTACTGTCGTCACGGATCATCACTCTCTATGCTGGCTTGTGAATCTTCGGGATCCCTCTGGTCGACTAGCACGCTGGGCGCTCCGTCTGCAGGAGTATGATTTCGTTGTTTCCTACAAGAGCGGCCGGCGACACGCTGATGCTGATTGTCTCTCTCGCCTGCCACTCCCAACGACTGAATGTGACGCGGACAACTTTGATGAATACATCGCTTTTGTGTCCACGGGATTTCCGGATATGGATACCTTCATATCAGAGCAGAGGAAAGACGACAGCTTACAGCCGCTATTCGCGGCCGCGCGGGAGTCCGCTGCAGACAATCGTTTTCGCTTACGTGACGGCGCCCTATATAAGACGAACTTCTCGGCTACCGGTGCGCGCTACCTTTTGGTTGTCCCCAAGAGCCTTCGCAGTCACGTATTATCTGCCATGCACGACGAACCAACTTCCGGACATCTTGGATGCACAAGAACACTCTACCGTGCTCAGGAACGCTTTTATTGGCCCCGGATGCGCAATGATACCGAACGGTACGTCGCCAGCTGCACCCAATGTCAGCGTTACAAGCGACCAACTGACGCGCCGTCTGGTCGCCTTCAGCCTGTTTCGCCTCCTAGCACCCCCTTTGAGCAAGTTGGTATAGATCTTCTGGGCCCTTTTCCGCGATCCACAGACGGCAATCGTTGGGTCATCGTTTGCGTAGACCACTTAACCCGTTATTGTGAGACGGCAGCACTGCCGTCGGCCACAGCAAAAGACGTTTCCATCTTCTTGCTGTTTCAAGTTATCCTCAGACACGGACCTCCTCGCATCGTAATCAGCGACCGTGGGCGGCAATTTACCGCGGATGTTGTCGAAGAGACCCTTCGTCTGTGCTCATCAAGCTTCCGCCATTCCACTCCATACCATCCACAGACTAATGGTCTAGTGGAACGCACGAACCGAACGCTTGCCAACATGCTGTCCATGTACATCGACTCCGCGCACAAGAACTGGGACACAATTTTGCCTTTCATCACCTATGCTTTCAACACCGCAAGACATGAGACCACTGGTTACTCACCTTTCTTTCTCCTTTATGCTCGTCCACCACGCTATAATCTTGACACTATGCTTCCCTACTCTGCTCATCACAGTGAGCCGATCAACGAGATTCTCTGTAGAGCAGAAGAAGCGCGACGCCTCGCTCGGCTACGCACCGTCACCTCGCAAGACCGGTCAAAGATCCGCTATGACGACCGTCACCGACATGTTCACTTCAATCCTGGAGATCAGGTGTGGCTCTGGACGCCTTTACGGAAACGTGGCCTGTACCAGAAATTTCTCGCTCACTATGTCGGGCCCTACGTTATCCTCGAACGCCTCAGTGAGGTCAACTACCGCATAGCACGGCTCACAAGCACTGGACGGCGCTCGGCTAAAACAGAAGTGGCGCACGTCGCTCGCATGAAGCTATGCAATGCACGAACCACTGAGTGACTCGCCCGGCGGGCTTCGTCTGCCAACGGGGAAATGTCACGAGCGGTTGCAATGCACGGCGCATACAGCGCGAATGAACATTCAGACAAAAGGTGAAGAAGGAAGACGACGTTGGGGTGCTGTCTCGAGACCCCTTGTGGAAGTAAACGCGAACCATCCAGGCTCGCCTGTTTTTCAACCTTTTCGTGTACTTCTTGCGTGTAACAATATTAATAATCCCTCGTGTTGATGCCGACGCCAACGGTCACTCTCCACGTTTGATGAGGCATCTAAGGGTTTCGCCTAAATAACCTTGATGGTCTTTACGTGGGATTAGCCAGTTGGCACGGGGTCTCTCCTGCGTCTTTTCTGGACCAAAAATAAAGTTTTAATCATCATCATCATCATAAACATCATCAAAATAATAATTATCATCAAATAACCAACAGCGTCTTCAGAACAACGCCTTGTCTTAATGTCTATCACGTGGTCTTCGTATGCATATGTGCACACCGCTGTGGACTCCAAGATAAGTTCGCAGTTTTCGGCGATATCGAAAGCTGAGCGATGCACAAAGCCCAACGCCAAGCGTGCGCCTATAGGGGAGGTGTTGTACCAAGTATCGAAGCTACACCATACCACATTGTTTCTAGCATACCGCTTCAAATATTGGCGCTGGTCACGTGAGCCTTAACCTTGTTAGGCCACCTTATAGCCTTTCATACAGGGACGGCTTCGCATCTTTCGCACAGCTCAAGATTTCTCATGAATGACAGCCGCTAAGGACCTGTTAATTGTCATTCACGTTGGCGGCCAAGGAAGCTGACTCTATATATGGCATATTCGTCGGACATGCCCATAAAAAAAATGGACAGAGTGAGATCATTTTCAGGCTGAATAAACAGTAACTACGCATTAATGAAGCTTCTTTCTCGTCGTTTTTTTTCTTTCTACATTACATGCATGCATACCAATCGGGATTAGGATGTGTCTCATGCTTGCGGCCTCGCCGTCACTGTGCCGTAGGGTGTACTTTTCACCACGCGATGAAACGTAAACCGCTCTTGGAATGATGTTTCAATTACGCAGCCGTCTCTAAGTTGACCCTCACCTACATGATCATCTAGGCGGAGATAAATCTCCAGAGTAATAGCTGCAACACAGAACGCGCACCCACTTGTATAATACGTGGTTAAGCTTATGCATGAAATGCGCGGCCATTGTTCAAGTTGGGTGACGGCAATTAGCTCATTCGCACCGCTGCAGGCAAACCAATACATACAAAGTAACCACGTTCGGTCGGCGTCAGGTGGTTGGCACACTTAGCGCCCGGCTTTCTGTTGAGAGAGTTATTGCCCGATTTCGCTGCAACGACCAACATCTGTTCGCGTTTCAGCGTCCCGCCTACGTGCCCGGTCAACATTACACACAGCAGCTGAGAAAATCGTCGAATGCCCTGGCGGCGTAATGCGTACGATTTAATCTTCGGAAATCTCCTAGTTTGGCGATGCTTAACGGCAGTGCACATAAGGCATGAGCGAGTGCAACTCTTAATGCTCACGAACCTGAGAGTGGCACTGATCACGCGACCCTAAATTTGCCGCAAAACGACTGGTCGCCAATGGCCGCTTCAGTCCCAAAGTGGCTGCTATGGCTCATTCACTTGCAGCTCATTTTTTTAGTCGCGCGAGTGCTGTCGCAAACATCTGGACCAATCACTAGCACAGGAATAGGAAGTTCACTTATTTTACGGGGCAATGAAAATACGAGCCACGTGCGAGCAAACACGAATTCTTCGTGGTGACCTGTAGCCCATAAGTCAAACGCAGCTGTAAACGTCGGTCGCCTTGAGTCACATTGTGGTTGCCTGCCGAAAATAGTCGCGTGACTAGGGCTAACCGCAGGTGAGAATCAGCCTCTAAAGTTCATTATTATCGTTTTGTGTAAAACAGCCAAGTTAACCTCACAAACCCTTTATGCACGAGCCTGTATATTTTTGCCAGGATACTGAACGCAAAGCATACTGGACTTTCATCTCATACGTACAGCGTTACATATAAATTGATATGGCGACTTATCATCTTGTAGGATGGCTGAATGACTTGTCTGCAGGATTGGATGCGTGCTGGCAGTGGTAACATGAATTTTTTGGTAGCCAGGACATGTCACATATTTATATTGATCTAACAGTCGCTGACAATTGTTTTCATTTGAATTTAACTATAAAATTGATAAGTATTACATATTGGGCAAGCTGGTGCATTATATGTCATATCGCTATAGCACCGCTCGCTTTATACACAGGTTTATATGCAAAGAAACACAAGCTCTCTCTCTCTCTCTCTGGAGCTAGATTTAGCGCTCATCCGGTTACCTATTATCTCTTTCGTTGTTATTGCCTCTTCCCGTCATGTTTAATCTGATCTGCGCTACAGCAATGCGGCAGTATTGATGGAAATAAGCTGCCTCTAGACCACACGTATCCCTCACCTGCCCGCTTTCACCTCATATTCCCGGACGTGTACACAACCTCCCACTGCCGGTGCTACGGCACTCACCCGGCTACGCTTCCGCACATGCTGCGGGATCGCCCGGCACAGTACAGACACACTAACGCCACGACCCTTTCGTCGAAGCTCTATGAGGCTCTGCGGAGCCCCGCTCTTTACGACCAAACCTGGGCTACCCAGCACGCCCGTGAGGCAGCGTCGAGGCAAGCCCTTGACGTCCCTCCATAGGAGGCATAGGCCCGGCCACCTAAAACTGCTGGTTTCTTATAGTAAAGTTTATTCCTCCTCCTCGACCACGTGCATCCCCTGTGTATTCAGTAACATAAAATTGTTGTAAATAAGAGCACATGAAGCGGAGTTGCTGCTAAAAAGCTTCGATTGCTGTTAGTGCAAATGCAAGTATAGCAATTCTACCACTGTCTAAGCAGGTCTATACTTCAACGCTGACACATGAGAGTGGTATAATGCCACGCTCACGCATTAGAATAATCCAGTGAACTCCACTCGTCGCCCACAGAGCCTTGATACCTTGCTCCTACTACACCTGTTATCAAATATTTCGCGACGTGACGCTATACAATCTGGGTCGGTTGTGAGTCGGCGTAGCCTTCACCAACTCATTAAGCATTGCTAATGATGGCTCACCCGAGTGCAATAACTGCGACTGGCTAGAAGCACTTGACTACGACGTCCTGTGTCTTTCTCCCGACATTGAACAACATCTCCAGACTTTCCAGCGTGCCTTGAGGAGGCTGGACGATCCTCCCATCACTCCAGAAAAAAAATTTTGGGTGCATGGTCTCAGACTAATATCAGCCTAGAAAGCCACATGAGTCCTTCTACAGTTCCTCAAAGCAACGTCCCTGAGCGACCGCCTGTGAAACCCTGCATTGCGTGTGTGGTTTGCAATGTGCGTTTCCTTCTCTCTCTCTCTCTCTCTCTCTCTCTCTCTCTCTCTCTCTCTCTCTCTCTCTCTCTCTCTCTTTTTTTTTTTCTTTTGCTTTCTTATTCCCCTCTCTCCTCGTGTATGGTAGCAAACTGTATGTAGTCTAGTTAACCTGCCTACCATTCTTGTATCCCATCTCTCACTCTCTCTTTTTCGATTTGCGCCTTTCAGTGGACATCGTCCGCAAAAACAATAAGATTAAAGACCCCAACACAAAAAAACTACGAGATAATATTAAGACATTTTGTATGTAAGCACTTATGTCATTTACGTCGCTTGTACTATACGCTATACTTCTGCCGCACTTCTTAGCCTGTCCACGGTCATTGTTCACAGAGGCTCAACTCAGTTACGACTGACATCAAAAGGACCGGGTTGTGTGAGACAGACTGTTTGCGTTTCAGTCAAACAAAGGTCAGTGAGGCGTGACCAGGACCCTTAATGAAACTTTTCCTTGGCTATGTGCAGAGCCTGCTTCCAGTCTGTCAGTGTCCACAGCAGTTCTCCGAGTCCTATACAAAGGACAAAGTGAAACTCTACGAGATTTTCTCTCTCATTATTTGTATTTTTCTCATGTTGTAGAGATTTTTCTTTTCCTATATTGGAAACTATTCTCTATCAGTGTGTGAGAATTCCAGTGAACATTGTGTTTGTAACATGTATGTATGATGTCTCTCTCTTTTGGTCAAGTTTTCTTTTTTTTCAGTGCCAGAGCACTGCTAGAACATCCTGACTCGTCGTTTCTTGGGCAATTTGTACGCTGCGCAGCGTTGTCAACGGGATCGTACACCTCTGGAATGAACAATCTCGAATAACAGTCGTGCACAATGAAAATGACGTCAGTTTTCCGGTCTATAACCACTGCTCGAAAAACAAGAACAGTGCTAAATAACCCTGCCCGGCAAAATGCGATCTTGGACAAAACAGTAATGCCACTCACGCCGGCCGTTTCAAGCTGTATACAATAGAAATTTTAGAGTGGCATGCAGCACAAAGAGAGCCACACAGACTAATTCTGAACAAGTACAGACTTATTCCAAACGCTGCTTTAAGGAAGTGCGCTGAGAGGCAGTAGTAGAATCGACATCAGGCCGTGATTTACTAACTTACTCATTTATTTTTAGTTCGTTGGTTAGTTAGCTAGTTAATGATTGTTAGTCAGTTATTAGTTAGTTGGTTAGTTAGTTAGTTAGTAGTAGTTAGTTAGTTAGTTAGTTAGTTAGTTAGTTAGTAGTAGTTAGTTAGTTAGTTAGTAGTTAGTTAGTTAGTTAGTTAGTTAGTTAGTTAGTTAGTAAGCTATCTATGCGCTAACCTGTGTGTGACAACATTAGAATGTTTTCAGTGTTCTTGAGGCCTTAGCTTGTATAGCCGAGCTGTAATGCTCGTAGTTTGCCGTGTGACGTAGATAGAAAATCATCACCATCATGAACCACCACGAATTGCCTCCTCCGTCGTCTTCCTCATCATACTTTTTCTATTTTGTTTCGCCCCGAGAATGCGTGCATCATTTTGTCTGGCGTGGGTTGCAATAACTCTCAAGGGCAAGAGAACTAGTGCGGAAAGAGACAGGAAGATAACGAAAGAGAAAAGAGAACATATTCTAGCCGAAAAAGATTTCCTGGTGAGTCGGGTTTCGAATCCGTGGTTTGAAGCAGAGCGTCGCCAACGCTCGGCTATTCGGTCTCGCTAGCAGAGCGTAGCATATCCTTATATATAACAGTCTAGTAAATAGGTGGCAAAGGGAAGTGAGGGTGAGGAGGATAGCAAGGAGGTCGAGAGAATGAGTCGAAAGAGTGGGAGAGAAAGAAAGAGATAAAGAGGAACACAGCGAATAGAGAGAGGGCACGAAATATTTGGAGAGATAAAGACGCAGAAAGAAAGAGACACATGAAAGGGAGCAAGTGTAGTCAGGTATAGTAAAGTATATACGTATAGCATATCATAGTATAGTATATCTATGGTTGGGAAAGTCATTAAGTCAAAGAAAGCTACGTACCCAGCAGCTTTGCTGGGACCCAGCCTTGCGCGACTTGTGCAAGCTGTGCTGATTTTCTTTCTTTCTTTCTTTCTTTCTTTCTTCTTCTTTCTTCTTCTTTCTTTCTTTCTTCTTTCTTCTTTCCTTTTTTTCTTCCTTTCTTTCTTTCTTTCTTTCTTTCTTTTTTGTTTCTTTCTTTCTGTTTCATTCCGTCTTCAAAACTCCGCACAACAAACATAGCGCCACCGACAGATGAACGAGGAAGCATATAAATAGGAACCGAGTAAATGTACTCGAATAAGTGAGCAGTGTGTGCCGGCGCTGATACCGAGTTTTCAGAATACCCGACAGTAATATTGTATTTTTTTTCTTCTACATAAACACCGAAAAGAAAATAGGAAAAAGAGCCCGTATTTCTCCAGGTGAGTTCTGAGGTGCCAAAGCCAAACACATCACGCAGATTCATAGTCTCAAGTTAAAAAAAAATCATACATAAGGACGCTAAAGAATGTCGTCCACCAGAATAAGGCATGAATTGAGCGGGTTAGCGATCGACCTCGAAAAGTTCTAAGCTTCTCGAATTTTATATTAACGCTTTACAAGAAGCAGGAAAGAAAAATAACCTAAGATGCCGCAATCACGAGCAGGCTTCTGGTAACTGGGAAATATCTTCACATTGGTGGAAGCTGTAGAAGTAATAGCGGTGCATGCTTAGCCAAACAAATCTTGTTTATGTTTCTGCTCTCCACACCACCTGCAGTGTACATTTTTCGTGTTTGACTTTGCGTGATTTAAACTGCGCATGAAGTTCAACAAAACATGTATTCAGGAGAAATGTATTTCAAAGCTGGGTTGCTTGCACAATGGATTTACAGAGTTGGTGCACACCTTTGATATATGGTAGTATTTTTGCATTTCGTTGTTTTGTTTTGGTTTTTTGTGCACACCTTTGATATATGGAGGCGGAAATGTTGTAGGCCCGTTTGATCTAATTTGGGTGCACGTTAAAGAACACCAGGTGGTCGACATTTCTGGAGCCCTCCATCACGGCATCTCTCATAATGATGTGGTGGTTTTGCGACGTTAATCCTCACATATCAATCAATTTATTGTCACAATTCTTGTCAATGGGTATAGCAGAGCTTTCGACCCTCGTTGCTCTCTTCTTTTTTTATTCTTTTCGTAATAATAAGTACGGTACCTGACACAGTCAGACAGATGAGCGTTATTTGTATCTTGGAAAGAGGGTTCCCAAGAATCCACCGAGTGCAGCACTCATGACGGCGTCGGAAACCGAAGGTTCCAGTTCGCTGCACAGCCTCCCTGAGTTGTTGCGCTATGAATGATGCTCTTAGAGCGCATCATAAGCACGGTATCTACCTGAAATATATTTACAAAGGTGAACATGCGTTACCTGTCTGGTCAAACACGAAAGTTGACCATGGGTGCCAAAACGAGGGATGCAGAAACTCATCATCACGTGATGACGTGACCGTGACAAGGCATCACTATTACGTCACGCAGCCTCACGTGACACGATTGCATCATCAAGTGATGTTATCAAATGGCTGTGCCACAGGTTGGCCGATGATGGTTGTGGCGCATGACCAAGTAGCAAGCAGAAAGAAAGCTTTGAAGGAAAGCTTCGTCTTCGTTTTAAATGTGAAGGATATCTTTGCGTACTGCAAGCACATTTTGGCATCTGTCTACCTATCTACGTTTCTGTCTAGCTGCTTATGTCTAATTGCCTACGTCTGGGTGTTCTCGGGATCAATCCTTAACTTGGTGTTACCTACTTAGTGGTTCTGAGAGAGAGAAAGGAAGAGAAAAGTGAGCCCCGTAACTGTCTGCTTCAGGGAGCGACACCTCAACAGTAGCTCACAAGGGATGGGGGTGAGGAGAGATTAAAAGGATAGGAATAAAGGTGTGGAGAGGGAGAGAAACAGTATGCCAGAGAAGGAGAGCGACGACATATCGAGGGGATAGAAGAGATAGGGAAGATGGAAATTTGGTCACAGGAGTCCGAAGACGGGGCACCACTTGCGAGCTCTTGTCGGCGTCAGTAGATGGCGTAGAGCAAGTCCAGTCGGTAAGAGCTACACTGTCGTCGAAGGTCGTCGGCGTCAGGAGATGACGTAGGGCGAGCCCAGTTGGCCAGAGCTACGCTGACATCGGAGATCGCGAGGGCACAACCAGTCGACACGGAATCCAGCAAGCGAGTTCATTGGTGTTAACCAAAATTAGTATAATATAGGTTAGATGGTTTGACGAATATGACGTACTGGTCATTATACAAATAATATCACAATCTCGTCACGCACGTCGCGAAACACTTTCCGCCAAATAGGGGCACACACCAGCGGGTAAGTATGTGCCACTGGGATGCGGGTATGTGCCACAGGTGACTGACACTTGGTATCTACCCAGGAACGGCGAGAACACACGCGGGTTATTTTAACACGTGAGCTTTAAGAAAAAAGGTGACATCGACAGTGTTGACCCGACGAGTGTAAATGAAAAACTTCAGGTTCTCAGCAAGAATCGAACCCCAGCATTCTGCGTGACAACCAGGTATTTCTCCACAGAGCCATGCCAGTTCTCGCAATTAACTGCTTTTCAAATAGACCGTTATATTCATGAAGCGCCAATTGGGGATGCAGTTATGGCTATCCAGTTTTGTAAATATTACGTATGCACTCCTACGACACAGCCATTGCGTCAGATTAAAATCAACTGTTTTGTTAGGCGCAATGTACTGAAGGTGATTGGCAGTTTGTATAAACCAAGGAACGACGCGAACAGACATTGGTAATTTTCATTCAAAAGTGTTAAGAAACGTCAGTGCATCTCCATGAAGTGAGTGACGACGAGTGGGCGAATCTATAGGTTTGTAGGTCCTTAATGTCTACTGGGAGTCGCTGACTAGTATAAAAGACGCACAGATGAACGGATGGACGCGCGGATGAACGTACAAGTGGAATTATGCACGAATGCGCGCACGGTGAGATTGGCGGACGCATGAATGGATGAACGGACAGATTGATGGAAGAATAAATGGACAGATGGCGTGGATGATCATTTAGTGTGCTGTAGTATAGTTGATTTTACATATATTTGATTGTTTACACATATATTTACGTTTTTTTATGAAGGGATTCAGTTTAGGTTTGAGTTTTGTGGGACGCGATGGACGCCAACAAGGTCGGAGCTAGGGAGCTTCGCCCCTAAAAGCTGGCATCGGTCGCACTCACCGAACGAACTCATAGAATAAATATCATGGTCCCAGCTGGAACCGAAGCCCAGCATTCGGCTTGGCACGCAAATTTTCTACCACAGAGTGACGGCAGGTCTCGAAAGTGCTTTTCAAGGACCGTAATAATCGTGAAACGTCAATTCTGGTTGCAATGGTGATCCAATCATTTAAACAGTAGATACGTACTCATGTTATAAAGCCTTACCGTCGGATCAACTACAACTGCACTGAAGCTCCATTCACTGAAGCTCATTCATCTAGAAGTGTTCAGGGCCGCCATCCTCGCTGTTACAAGCGCTAGATATTAGCTTACCACTTCTATAGTGTTGCTAATACCCATGTTGCTTTTATAATTGTTATGCAACAGTAACTATGTGACGTTTTAACATATGTCTCTTCGCTCATTACTTGTGCGTATATTTAGTGTCATTTCCTAACGTTTAGTTCAATTACAAAAAAAAATACAGCACAGTCCACTTCCCTCCGCATAACATTGCAAGGTACGTGGGATGTGCAAATTTCTTTCGCTGTTTTTTAGTTATAAGACCGAACGTGAAGAGTAGTGCTGAGGCATTCTAAGCCTACATGCACATCGGCTGATGTCTAAAGTCGTCGAGAAATGTGGGACTTACGCTTTCGTCCAGCGATTGCCTCATTGGCACCTCATTATACGACGGCAGCAGAGCTTCTCCGTAAAAACGGCGAGGAGCCGGGCAGGGTTGCGTCACTTTGCATGCGTGTCGGAGAGCTTCGAACCCCAAGAAAGTGTACGTGCGAGTGCTGAAAAGGTCATGTGTGAAGTGACAAAAGTCTGCCAATGGTGAGAGCAAGGATAAAGAAAAAGAAAACAAAGACTTTCCGTTTGTTTGTTTGTTTGTTTGTTCGTATTTTGAACAATCTCGTGGTGCTAGACTCTTGAGTTGGCAAAGGCAGAAAAGGGTCCGTGCTGCTTTGTGACTTCGCTTAAAGAAGGAAGAAATGAAGGAACAGTCGCGTACGGACTCTGTTGTTTCAGAATATCGGTGTCGGTACCCACGTTAAAGCGAAACAAAAGAGAAAAAAAAAACGAGTCCTCTGCATATTATTTTTTTTTCAAGTCTTCGCCAACGTTTAGTTGCACAGAATCGCGTCACTCGACGTGAAGGACGGTTTAGCAAAAGTCCGACAATGTTCACTCGTAAAGTTGCTCAGACTCCCGCGATGGATTGCGTGCTTAAAAAGGTGGCACCTGAAAGCGTCTTGAGTTGGAACGATCCGCGCGCTATGGATTCCGCACATTCCGCAACAGCGCAGAATCGAAGCGTTGATGAAATATAAAGCAACAAGACAGAGACAATGACTTCGACGTTCCCGCGTCAAGAACACAACTCGAAGGGGGGGGGGGGGGGGAGGCGGGATGCGGTCGCACGTTTCACCCTCGCTCAAACTAAATCGAGCAGTTCCGACCAACGCCGCGAAATGAGACACGTCGCCTGTGGTTTCGACTGCCACCTCGCAGACGCTTCAGCGCCGCTTTCACGGCCGATGGGCATCGTGGTCGACGAGCCAGTATCGGGAGAACGAGTATAGGAAGCATGCTTGGAGGAGCGCTGTTGAAAAACCGACTCGCGCACAATGGATGTCGCTTCCCTCTCACGTGACATCCGTGTCGTTCGGAAGTTGGCGCAGTATATATATCGCCAGCGAATAAATCTAGCATTTTTGAGAGACGTGGTGAAAACGTCATACGTATATCGCTCAAGCCAGCATGCGCGTGCTCGGAATTGTTCTACGTCAAGAAATCGACGAGAAAGTAGAAACTTTTGGACAAGCGGTACAGAATCGGTCCGTGGCTATTTTCTTAATTTTTTTTTTGCGGAACATATAGAAAACAGACACCACTTGCGCCCCATGGCGTCTGTTTCTTCTCGTGCGTGTGTATCTTGTGCAAAAAAAATAGGCATCAATAAGTACTAACTCACTCAACTTTCAGTTCTCTTGCTGCAGAATCGGCCCCTTTGCACCAACATAGAAGCGAGCTGTCAGCAATTAGATTGCTCCCCAAAGCGAACACTCTATCCACCTCACTCGGGAATCACGTGAAGAGCTGCTTGTGCAATATAATTTTTTTAGATGCGGAAGCATCTTATACTCGCGCCTTGTAGTGCGCCGTCCGCGCCGTCCGCACCGCTTCTCGAACATTCGACAGCTGACGCGCGCGCATGCGCCGTCGCGCCGTCGCCCACCATCTGTGCCGCGCGCGCTTCTCCTTCGAGAACATTCGACAGCTGACAGCGCATGCGCCGTCGCGCCGTCGCCATCTGTGCCGCGCGCGCGCTTCTCCTTCGAGAACATTCAACAGCTGACAGTGCATGCGCCGTCGCGCTGTATATGTACTCAAGGTCGGCGCTCGCTCGCTCAGTTGCCGCTCGTCGGTTGGTTTGTACGGCGCGTCGACGTCCAAGGTCGCGGTGAAATGAATTCCAACGAATCCACAAACACAATGATCGACGTCTCTTCGACCAGCGCCGTCCTTTCGCATACGTGTGTACGTGTTCACTCATTTAACACCCCCTCCTACAACCACGTTAACCAATTTAGCCATCAACCCAAGTAAGTCGCAATATAACACCCCATTTCACAACCACGTTAACCAATTTAGCCATCGACCCAAGTAAGTCGCACTTTAACACCCCGTTAACCAATTATATGCTCCGCATCCTCCTCAGTGTTCCCCCGAGGGAAGCTGCGGGCAATTTTTTTCTTTCAGAGTTATTCGTTTTGGTGCCGCAGTCTTGATGTTGTTCTGCCACAATCTTGTGTATAGAATAAACAGATGAAATGACGGAGACAAAACAGCAAGGACAAGCGCTGTCTCTGTCTTTCTTTCTATCCTTTGATCTTCGTCTGAGCTGTACTAAAGTTTCCAAAGTAATACCAAGTATATAGGCCATGCCAAAACCGCGCTTTTGTGTTCGACCAATAGCACTGCATACGGTCGCGCACTAGAGTCAAAACAGACAAAAAACAGCGGGATAGCAAGGCACGAGGGTGTATCGTGATGTTACACTCAATGTGAAAATTCGGAACCACATCGCAGTTTCATCATTTTGACTTCACTGATGACCCTTACAGCACTCCCTGAGAACTGGAGCAATGTAAGCGAGTAAGGTATTTTAATTTGTGCGTGAAATTCTGATAAAGACAGACAAACTATGATGGTGAAGTTGAGAAGACGCGTCTATTTTATACTTCAGTGTGTGATACGCGTTTGTCAGAAAGTGCAATAAAGTATAGACATTACGCAGGACATGCCCCCTTCTTTGGTCGGCTTCGTCTGCAGCAGTCACGTGGTACCGTCATAATTGGAATTGTGATGAAAATGAGAGGCTTCGTTAAGAAAAGTGCAATGAACGCGACAAATATACTTATAAACAAACGCAAGGGTTTCACACACATACACGTACCCACATGTACCTGGTAACGTCCGTTGTTATGCCAGCGAGTCCTCGTCAAACGTCCGTGCCTCAGAAAAAGGCAATCTGGGTCAAGGGCAGCCCGCCCGACGCGAACATCTCAACGGCGTGAACACGCGCGGCGCCCCTCTGGCCCAGGTGCAGTGAGTCAGCGGCGCACGTGACAGCGAGCCGGCGGCCGCGTGCCTGGTGGTCTGACGCATGGCGCGGCGGCCCCATTGGCGGAATCTGCCCGGACGACCAGCGGCGCTTCTGATTGGACATTTTGGTTGGACCCGGTGTAAATAAAAGAAGCCCTGCGGCGCGTCGTGATCGGCAGTCCTATGTGAGTGAGAGGAGGCCCCGTGTCGGAGAGCCGACATGTGTGTGAGTCAGCGGTCTTAGGCGGAAGGCTGACCTATGTGTTAGAGAGGAGAGTGCGGCTCTTCGAGTCTCTGTCGGCCCCAGTGCCGAAATTGTAACGCCTCTGTATATATGCTGTACATAAACCTTGTTTAACTCACCGTCGTCTCGTCCGCTCGTCTTATCGGCTCTGCGCAGAAGCAGTCGCGAGCTGATAAACATACTCTACGCAACAGTGGTGGCAGCGGTGGGATCGGCCGGCGTCAGCGACATCGATGCGGTGAGTGCCTGATGTTTTCCCCTCAGTTCACCAGACTACTCTAGCTCAGGTTGTAGTAGTTTAGAGAAGGGCTGTGTGAAGCATGGTAGTGAGCTTTGATCGTTTCCAGCAAAGTCGAAGTGCTTTGAAACCAAAGTTAATGCGGAGGGGGTAAACACGGGAGTGTGAAAAATTGCTTGCGCGTCTTGCTAGTAGGCTTATAGTGGGTACGGCAAGTAAATTGTTAACAGGGGCAAACAGCAAGAGGCTAGTGTGAACGATGGAGAACCTTAAAGTGAAGGAACTCATCGAAATTTGTGAGGAACTCGGCATTACTTTAGGCCGTGCGAAACGAAAGCAAGCGATCCTTGAGATCATGAAGGATGAGGGAGTGTCGGCTGAGGAAGTCGATGAGGCCTGGGTGGATATTAAAGCACGCCGTGAGGAGGCTGAAAGGCGGGAAATAGAAGCTCGCGAACGTGAGGAGGCTGAAAGGCGAGAAGCTCGCGAACGTGAGGAGGCTGAAAGGCGCGAAGCTCGCGTAGAAGCTGAAAGGCGCGAAGCTCGCGAACGTGAAGAAGCTGAAAGGCGCGAACGTCGCGAGGAAGCCGAGAGACAGGAGCGCCTTGAGATGAAACGACTAGAATTGGCAATCCTACAGTGTTCGCAGGCGCCTAGCGTAGCTTCTCCAACAGTTCAGGTCAGCGGTTTGAGAATTAGGGACCAATTGCCACCGTTCGTAGTAGGCGAGGACATGGCGAAATATCTCGTCAAGTTTGAACACGTCTGTGAGCGAAACGCTTTGGAGCGGTCTCTTTGGGCGCGGAACCTGCTAGCTCTTCTTCCCGGCGAAGTGTCCGACGCGATAACTTGCTTATCGAGGGAAGCGTTTGAGAGCTATGACGAGGTTAAGGAAGTGCTCTTGAGACGTTATAAGTTGTCACCCGAGGCTTTCAGGCAAAGGTTTCGGTATGCTAAAAAGGGGAATGAGTCACACGTTGACTTCGCGTTTCGTCTTAAAGCCGATTTGATTGAATGGCTCAAGGGCGAAGGTGTTTATAACGACCGCGATAAAGTGGTGGAATGCGTTGCATTGGAGCAATTCTACCGCTGCATCGAGGAGGATGTCAGACTTTGGCTGCAGGACAGACTTGGGGAAGTACAGTTAAATAAGGCAGCTGAGTTAGCTGAGGAGTATTATGCTCGCCGAAAGTTGCATAGCAGGGCAGTGCGCGTTGAAAAGGATGAAAGGAAAGAGGGCTTTTCAAGGAAACCTGATCAACGGAAATCCGCTCCGCACCGTAATTTCAAGAAGGACCCGTCTCTTACGAAGGATAGTGTAGGGGAAGGGCAAACAGAAGCGGAGAAATCGAGTGAGGTTTCTACCACACAGGCATTTGAATCGGAAAACAAACGGAAGCCGGTAATTTGCTACAACTGCAAAAAGGAAGGACACATCGCGAGAAACTGTCAGGAAAAATTTGCTTTCGCAACGATCCGAGAATCAGAAAAAAACATTCGGTTGTTGGAGCCGTATCTCCAAGAAATTAGGGTGAATGAGAAAACGTGCCGAGCACTTAGAGACTCAGCGGCAACCATGGACGTTGTCCATCCTTCATTGGTGTCTCCGGATGACTTCACAGGAGAATGCGCGTGGATCAGGCAAGTCGCCGAGGAGCAGAGTGCTTGCTTACCAATCGCCACGGTTGTCATTGAAGGCACGTTCGGTAAACTTTGCACCGAAGCGGCTGTGTCTGCCGCGCTTCCCGATCGTTTTCCTTATCTCTTCTCCAACAACTCAGAGCAGCTTCTCAAAGAGCAGGGTAAATCGTTCTTTCCCAACTTAGCGTACATGGCCCTCACGCGATCGCAAACGCGGAAGCCTGATCTGGTTCAATGCAGTGAACTCTCAAGTGACCTTGTCGGCGGGTCGACGGAACCCCAGAAAGGAAATTTTCCGCATGAGTCATGTGAGCAGTCACGCGAGCGGCCCGTCGCGAAAGCGGTCGGCACGGCCGGCGCGGTAGGGGGAGACGACATGGCGCCATTGAGTCAGAGCGAGAGGGTTGCAACGCTCTCGCCTGTAGCGGAAAGTTGGAGCGAGCTGCCGAGAGTTGATCGAGAGACGCTCATTCGAGAGCAGCGTGAGGATCTCTCGATTGAAGCGCTAGCGGAAAGCCAAATTGGAGCGCTAGTGGAAAGCCAGAAAAACGCGGCAAAAGTGCTGTCGAAGGAGCACTACGAGGAATCGGTGAAGAAGCGTGCTTTTGAAGTAGGAAGTCAGGTAATGCTGCTGCAGCCGTCCAAAAGGAACAAGCTTGAGGTTGATTGGGAAGGGCCCGCAAAAGTAGTATCGAAGCTTTCCGATACCAATTGTGAAGAGAAATTAGGAAGGCGGCCGAACAAAATTTATCACAGTAACTTGAAAGCAGTCGTAAATTTACTTTTAAGTGCTTCAGAGGAAGAGGAAGCAGAAATTTTGAGTTCTAGTGAGGTAATTGAAGGGGGATCGAAAGTAATCCGGGAGCAGATAAACCTAGAGCCTAGCGTAAGTGAAGGAGGACCTGAGAAAGAGGACCTGAGAAAGATTGTTTCCGAGTTTGGGTATGTGTTGTCGGACCGTCCCGGAGAAACGACGGTGATCGAACACGATATCAAGCTAAGCGGTGAGGAGTCAATCAGTAGCAAGCCGTATCGTTGTTCCCTTGTGCAACGTCGAAAGTGTGAGCCGCTCTTGGTGCCGCATAGGTATCGTCGCCTAAAAGTGGCCGGTTACTGAAGTGGAGCATGTTGCTCCACAGCGCAACTTTGACGTTCGCTATCAAAAAAAAAAAATAAAGGAAAGGTAAACGCTAAGGCAGGTGCATTGAGCAGTGAGTTCCAGCTAGTAACTTCTCAACCTTTCGGTTTCTCGCTGGCGATTCGGGGCAAAATTTTGACCTCATCACGACCTGGGCCGAGCGCTCTCGTTCAGAGTGCTCTCAAGGGGCCAACTTTATGTGGTATTCTAATTCGTTGCGTTGTTGTAATTGTGAAAAATTCAAGTTCTTACTTTAAGAGTCTTGTGTCCCACATGTGCCTCTTGATGTAGAGGGAACAAAATTCCGATAAACACGTAGATAGGTATATGTTGTACTATACTTTGTCTGGTGTTCTGTCGGGTGACCGAGGGCACTTGCTTGTGTCGTGTGTTGTCTGTTGTCGAACCGTTCTTAGCAAGTTGCAGAACCATCGACAAGTGCTGAAACCGAAGATGGTCAGAAGAGACGAGTGAAGCTGGTCAGCAAGTTGTGGCGACAAGCCAGTGGAGCTGGGATCCGTCGTCAAAAATGGGATGTGTTCCCGGAACAGTCTGGAGCTGTATTCTCCCCATGGCCCTGGAGGCGAACCTGGAGGGACTTGGCGGACGAGCGCACCTGACATCCGAGCCCCGTGGAAGCAGCTCGTCTTTCCGGTGCATTGTCTGGCGGCGGGGGTGCTGTTATGCCAGCGAGTCCTCGTCAAACGTCCGTGCCTCGGAAAAAGGCAATCTGGGTCAAGGGCAGCCCGCCCGACGCGAACATCTCAACGGCGTGAACACGCGCGGCGCCCCTCTGGCCCAGGTGCAGTGAGTCAGCGGCGCACGTGACAGCGAGCCGGCGGCCGCGTGCCTGGTGGTCTGACGCATGGCGCGGCGGCCCCATTGGCGGAATCTGCCCGGACGACCAGCGGCGCTTCTGATTGGACATTTTGGTTGGACCCGGTGTAAATAAAAGAAGCCCTGCGGCGCGTCGCGATCGGCAGTCCTATGTGAGTGAGAGGAGGCCCCGTGTCGGAGAGCCGACATGTGTGTGAGTCAGCGGTCTTAGGCGGAAGGCTGACCTATGTGTTAGAGAGGAGAGTGCGGCTCTTCGAGTCTCTGTCGGCCCCAGTGCCGAAATTGTAACGCCTCTGTATATATGCTGTACATAAACCTTGTTTAACTCACCGTCGTCTCGTCCGCTCGTCTTATCGGCTCTGCGCAGAAGCAGTCGCGAGCTGATAAACATACTCTACGCAACACCGTACATGCAAGTGAGCCTTCTTAGATTACACGTGACCTCCTAAATCTCGGTGTGCAGCAAAGCACTACGCAAAAACCACTGTATATGTACACTACTAATGAGCTAACTACAACGAGATAACCGTGAATGTCTTGATAAAATACCGTACCTCTTTGAGGAACTGCTTTATAGCTTTTCATTATCGGTTCCTTTGCTTTTACTGTGGAACGTAGGGGCTTACAATTCCATTCATTTTTTTTTATTTAACTAATGAGCTAAACCACTGAAACTCACTTTTTACTGCCCCCTTCATACAATGCCTCAACAGAGGCCTGTAAGGTATTTTTAAATAAATAAATAAATAAATAAATAGCTAATGCATACATTCATTCATTCACTGTTGGAATCATTTACCCGCACATTGAAGCTTTACCGCCATCCGCATATGTATAAGCACCTACCGTGTTGCATAACACGAAGGTCGCAGGATCGTGTCCCGTCTGAGGCGGCTGCATTTTCAATTGAGGCGAAGATGCTGTAGGCCCGTGTGCTCAGATTATAGGATGCACGTTAAAGAACCCGAGGTGGTCGAAGTTTCCGAAGCCCTCGAGTACAACGTCTCTCATAATCACATGGTGATTTTGGGACGTTAAACCCCACAAATTATTATTTTTTTATGTTGGCATCAATTACTGCTCAGGGCGCTAGCATGACGCTTTATCTCAGACCCGGACGCTCTTTCTCGTTCACCTCTTCCTTCAGCTGTTGTACCTTTAGCTTTTGCCGAAGGAAACAGGTGCAATGGACATGCCTTCGGAACAGCTCAAGGGCCCTTGGATAGTCTCGCTCATCAACGGTTCTCTCCTCGTCTTCGGTGACACTGACCCGTCTACAACCTAATCGTTCGGAGTTAAAAGGTGACATGTGCATTTGTTTTGAACATCTTTGTAGCTGCATTAAGACCCATTGGCGGCGTGCAAAGAGGGTTTCCTGCGTCATTCCATTTACGTGAAAGTCAGAGAGCACCGTGGGTTTTGATGGTTGGCACGAAGTTCTTCACTCTGGGGCACTCGGCGTAAGCTCGTCATGCAGCTGTTACGTACGATTGCAAGACTCTACCGATTATAACTAGAGCGAAGTTTTGTTTAAGCGTGACCGATTCGATTTGGGACCCTCAATTCGAGTGCACGAAACTTGTCTCGCACCGTTTTGGCGGCAGACAATGGAAGCCGATCTGGAGAGTCATTTATATCCGACGTACGGTCGAACGCGCTCCTACTGTCCCCAGGGATATCAGCAGCCTTAGCCAACGGTACAGCCTGCGAACCTTAGCTGGAGGATCTTTAATGACAGTGAAGGGCGAAGGTTCGGTAGGTGGCGTGTCTATCGTTAGGCGAAGACAGAATATATAGCAGGATCGGTATGTCGAAATGATTTGGTTCGATTCCTGTCA
The DNA here is from genome assembly GCA_013436015.1 of Rhipicephalus annulatus. NCBI lineage: Eukaryota > Metazoa > Arthropoda > Arachnida > Ixodida > Ixodidae > Rhipicephalus > Rhipicephalus annulatus. The sequence goes on along the minus strand of WOVY01014142.1, from coordinate 47,681 downwards.
AACCTTTTTTTAGAGGGAGAGGGGTGTAGTTTGTCAGTACGACTTTCGGTGACGCTATATTGCCCAGTATCCTTCCCGTTTTGCGTCTTTTATAGCTAAACTGCCTTAGCTGCGTACGTATGTAAATGACTTTGTTGGTGGTTTCGAAGTTTCATTACAATATTTATTCTCGTCACGATGTAGAAAACTGAGAGAACGTTTGTTTAAGAGCCCACAGAGGTGTTCTGCATGGTTAACATGTAAAATCGTCTGTAGTAGGTCGAAATGTTGTGTTTCTTCACTGTTCGCCCGAAGGTTACCGGATGAAACTACATTCGCGGCAGCTACATATCGATGGAGACGAAATGCTATAGAAGCTCGTGTACTAGACTTAAATGCGGGTTAAGGAACCTCAGGTGGTCGAAATTTCCGAAGCCCACCGCTACGGCGCCTATCGAAATCATATCATTCTTTTCGGACGGAAAGCTTCCACAATTATTATTATTATTCATCCGCGAATAAGAATTCCCATTTGACAGCAGGCTTCTTGATTGATAGGCCTGCTATCACGAATGTGTAGATATTTATCTCACAAAGAACATGAGTGTGAGGCGTTTTTCTGAATACAGGCTCTGTTCAAGGTTGCCTTTTTTATTATCTGCTATGTGAGGTCACGTACTTGGCTATCATGTGGCTTCATGGCCATGGTTTTCATTCCATACTTTGGCCACCTGTAATTATGCTAATGTTAACTTACATTCATGCATGTTCTAAGTTACAATGTCACACCGTTCGCTCTTCTCAAACTTCGTCTTTTTCGCATCGGAGATGTTAGGTTGTGAACGTGCTTTCGACTCGAATATTATTATAATTGTAGGGGATTTAAACTGCGACAACCAAACAATTATTATGACCGGCTTCTTTCTTGGAACTTCTCACACATGCAGTTCTCTAACGACCACCCATTACTGCAAAGAGGCCTCTAATCGCCTTCATCAAAATGTGGCACCCTCAGCCTTGATTTGATCCCGTGATCTTCCATCTGCAGATTTCTTTCAAAGATTTATTGTGCGACTTGCCAAAGAGCGTTTGCAACGCGAGCAGCTGCTATATATATTTTTTCAACAATTATTAGACTTCGTTAGTTCATCAGCGTTGGCGTGCGCGTTGACGCCTAAATGTTAGTTTAGTGTCTAGTTTTCACCGTTGTTCCTTCTTGTTTCGATGCTTAGCGCCATAAGAAAATAAGAAAAACTGTCTATACAGAAAGTGGAGCTTGCCTAATTAACGACGTTGACATCGTTCGTCAGGCAAGCTTTTCATTTCTGTGTTACTACAGATTGTCGTGCAGCGGCGCAATATTGTGTACTTTGTCGGCGACCTCGTCTTGTAACACAACAGCGTCACTAATTGGTTCACCCCGGCGTCACGAGAATGCGCTTAAGGGCACACGGCTGATGAAGGCGCGTCTGCTTGCGTCGTCAAATTATTCTGCCGAAGCCTGCCAGCACGCCCGCGTAACGCGACTCTCTCGTCAAGCCGGTGGTTGCGTGTCCCAGATAACAGGCTGGCCTCAAGGCGCTGGCAGCTACACGCACTTAATGCGAGGATGATAATAACTACTTCGAAGATTTGGGGTTTGCTCGTAAACTGACGACATTTGTCATACGTCTTCAGTGTAAGTCTCTCTGTTCAGCGTCGCGTTAAACGAAAAGCTTGAATGAGCAGTTTTTGACGTACTGCCTGAACCAAAATGAGGCAAAAAAAAAAAGACGGGGGATACCCGAATCAATCCTCAATTTTGGCGCCTCGTAGTGGCAATCACACACAGGAATTCCCGTGTCCCGTTGTATTTCGTGGGTTAACTTAGTATTCAGTGCACTGCCGAAGTTCATGTCAGAGGCCGCGTAGGAATAGGCGCGTCACTGAGACCTGCTCCGCTTGGTGGCACCACGATAAATTGATTGATATGTGGGTTGGATTAGATCCCGCGACCTGCGGGTCATGCAGCCGGGTATACCTTAGCCACTAGACCACCACGGCGGGGTGGTGGCGCCACAATTTCAGCGGTCAGTAGAAAGCCGCCCGCTCCTTCGATGAATTCATCATAATAATTTTCATTTTTCCCCATGACAAAAATTGGCCATAATTTTAGGTAAACGTATGATCATACATATATGGTATGTTTTAGAAAATAAAAATAAACCACTCAATTTAAACCATAATTATCGATTTCTAACCACTCTTATTTTTGAAAACACTTTTTTTGCTGAATTTTCGCAAAACCGGAAGAGAGTGTTCAACGGAAATTCCTGAAAAAAAAGCAAGAGCAACAGTAAAGAATAAGCGATAAGGTACAATGCTATATTCGGTGCGAAAAGAAGCTCCCGTTAAATAGCCCATTACTTGAACATGGTAAAACTGAAACTGTGCTAAAAAAGGGAGGGGCGCCTTCACATTGTGTAATTTCTAATCTAAATCATTGTTTAAGTTTATAGACTACACTACCAACATTTATTGTTGAAATACACTGGAATTGTGTTTCAACATAATGTGCGCACGAAGAAACTTTAGAAAGAGACAGAGAGAGAGAGAGATAATTTGTTAGAAGGCAGGTTGGCCTGAGCTAGTTTGCCTGCTGACATCCCTTATCGCTCCGAGTACCAGATCTACTAGATGTACTGGACGGCTGGGCACGTGCACCGTCTGAGTCGCTCTGCGAAGTTGAACATCCCGAATCACATGCCCCGATTTTTACTTTGCTTTTAGCTGTTAAAGTGGTTAATGGCCCGCGATCATAATGCTCTGGAGATAGCATAGGTGTAGTATAACATTATGTGTGCCCCTAATCCCATACGTTGGCATTGTTGTGTTTATTGCTAAAAAATTATCTTGTACTGCCTTACTGTACCACGTTGAACGTACCAAAAAGCGCTCGTCTTTTTTGAAAGCATAATAATTGATTGATATGTGTGGTTTAACGTCACAAAACCCCCATACGATTATGAGAGACGCCGTAGTGGAGGGCACCGGAAATTTCGACTATCTGGGGTTCTTTAACGTGCACCCAAATCAGAGCACACGGGCCTACAACAATTCCGCCTCCAGAAAGCATATTAAGATGCCTCACTTTTACAACAGATAACAGACGTACCCTTGGATTAGCAGTTGCGATAGTGAGCCAGACCATTGCGGAACGTTTGAATGGTGAAAATTACAGCTGACTCTGAAGAGGACGTGGAAAAAGACAGTTAAAAAGAAAAAAAAGCCTATCACCCCGTCCTCACTTTCTTCACAGCACGTACCACGCTGCAGCTTTTGCCATGTGTCACCACCAACAATGACATTAAATTTTTCCAGAAGATCTAAATAATGCTTGTTCTATTCGCTGGTGAAGTATAGGAAAATAAAAGTGACAGAGGAAATGACCTGAGTAGCATTTCAGAAGCTCCTTTCTTGTAAATACAGGGTACTCTTATGTGTCCTATGCGCAACACAGACAAGTGCTGGGGACTCGCTCGCTCGATTTCGTGCCGACCGGTTGTGCCCCCGTGATCTCCGACGACAGCGCAGCTCTGGCCGACTGGCTCTCCCTACACCATCTCCTGACGCTAAGAGCTCTCGCCGAGTGGTGCCCCGTCCTCGGACTTCTGCGACCATGTCCATCTTATTTATATTTTTCTTATGGATGTCGCTGTCCCTGCACCACGCTCTCTCCTTCCCCCTCTCTCTATCTTTATACTTTTTAATCCAATCCTTTCAATCCCTCCTTACCCCCATTCCTCGTGAGCTACTGTTGAGGTGTCCTCCCCTGAGAGACAGTTACGGGACTCACTTTTATCTTCTTTTCATCTAAGAAGCGCATAAGAAAAAGACAGGTGCAATTCTTCTCTTCCGATTCATTGGTGGCCTATGGATCCAATATCGTTGGGAACATTAAGCAGAGCCTATGACAGGCCAGCTGTGACGGAAAGTGCGCCGCAATCCTTCAGCGCGCTCTGAGAGTGCATTGTTCTGGCGGGATCCATGTGTGTTGATGTGGCAACACGGAGCGTAATAGCGGGCACCGTGACACCCGCTGGTGCTTTGTGTACTATACGACCACGCTTGATCGGTGGACGCTGACGTGAAGCGCGACGTTGTTCGACAATACGCCCCGTTATTGCGGGAACGGCTGCGATGAGGATGGGAAGGAGCGATAGGCGGTTGGGATCTTGTAGCAGGCGAGGTAAGCATAGCCTGTGCCGGCATTCTGCTTGAAATATATTGCTGCATTTAGGAGGAGGACAAGAACAACAAGAGGGAAGGCAGGGAGGTCAAGCAGGCACATGCCCGGTTTGCTACTCTACGCTGGGGGAAAGGGAAATGGGGTATAATAATGAGAGAGAGAGAAAATAGAACAAAAAAGAGAAAAAAAAAAGATTGCTGCATTTATATTTCCTGATCACCTATACAGAATGTCAGGCCTAAACGTATTCACTGATGTATGTGAGTGATGAAGCGCAATGAATTTTCAGGTGGTAATTTTGCGCATATGCAAACACGTGACTCCTTACAGTTTACGTTTTCTTCACGCTGCTTACCAGTCACTCGCATCACTTCCGCATGAACTACTGCACCGCTATTCGAGTACAAGGATAACAACTCAAGAGTAAGTGCTTGACAGAACGACTAGAACTGTCTTATGTCTTTTTAAATGGATGGTAGTAAATTATTTATAGTCCTGTGAGAGACGCGGCTAGCACGCAGTAGGCTTCTCCCGCGTTGGGACGCCACATCGTGGGCTCTCTGGACGGTCTAAAGTTGATCCCCCTTGTTGGTGCTTCTCATTACGACGCACCACGTAGCCGGGTCGGCTTGATCACTGTCCAGTAACGAGGGGCATCACCAGAGCAAAAATGCTCTAAGTTTCCCACAACAGTTGCACGAGCTATGGTCTATCTGGTAAATTTTATGAAAGAACGCCATATTTGGATATCAATCTGTTTGTAAGAGTCGAAGCGTCATTTTCTGAGCTCTGTGTAGTTGAAGTTCATTGAAATTCGGAATGAATTCGAAAAGAAGCCACGCTTCTTTCGCGAAAAGTTCAACCCGATACAGGAAGCTACGCCCTTGTCTGACAAGGGCGCTGACTTGAAAAACAGCAGTGCCTATAATTGATGTTAGTCTTATGTGCTCAGTGAATGCCACAATCTATGCTAATGAACATTTCACTCGAAATTGCAGTCGACGACTGTCGCGAGAGATATGAGCCTGAGCTATATGAATTCCGGATTAACTACAATGGCGCGAAAGCTTATCTCTAAACTTGTTTTTCCTCACCACAGCGTAACAACTGGCCAACAGTTTATGTTACGGAATGCCTCCTTAAGCAAAGGCCGTAAATAAACTGGACTCACAAGACCGAGGGCTAGTTACGTTTGGTTGAAGCACATACAAATGATGAATAGACCCAGCCAGTGCCACTGGTGAGAAGTCGTGGTCACTGCTCACGCCACAGAGGAAAGATTTGACGCGGTGACAGAACATTGCAGAAGAAGGGTTGAATTGCCAATTGCATACAGCAAAGCGCTTAATGTAATAACTTCTCGACCAAGAGCGAGGCTTGACTGATTAGTACGCGTCAGTTCTAATCCATCCTTGAGTGGCCACGCAACGGGTGTAAGAAGTTCTATATAGTACAGCAGTTCGGTGGATGATTACGAATGCCACTCGGTATTCAGAAAACAATGTTACAGCTACAGAAAACACTTATAGTTCAATTCATGTTCCTCAAAATTATCTTGACGTGTCATTTTACTGTATTTTATAGGCGATAAAGCTGTTTCGACAACACATGGGAGAAAATTTCGCTATCTCTTTTGCGCGAGACTTATAGAGTATATAATCTGTGTTGTCTACCGACAATTTCCATATAAAATTTCTACATAATTAGGTACGTAATGCCGGTTTTTCTCATCGTTGCAAAGTTACATCCGAACTGCCTTTGAGGGTGGGGGGCACATTTGTGTCTACACGTGAACTCAAACGCAGAAGAATAAACAGATATATACCATGGCGTATTAAGTGGAGTACTATACGTAAGTTATTGTACGCTGCCTGCGCCACCAGCTACGTTACTTCGGCACGTCTTCGAAAAACACAGCACCTGATGCAACGCAATCGCAAACATTACACAAGCCCTGAGTGACATGAATTGTTTTTGGACACTGGTATAAGAGCAAGGAGCTAACATTAGTCAGTATACTATGCGCGTGATGAGTTATACATGACATAACCCATGCAGGCTTTTTTTATTTGAGTGATACGAAATTGTTAGTGCATATTTAGTCTGGGCCGTATAGTTTAGGTGATTTTTATACGTTCTATTTTACCCCACTACCGTTTTTCTTTCATTATATTAGCTTAGAAAAAAGTTTTTCGTAGTGAACTCCCTTTATGACTTCCCGTAATTTTTCTCGCATTATCAAATTGTGTTTCCGACGTCTTCCTGCATTCGCGTTGTGATTACTCAATTTCGGAAAAGTTTCTTTCAGCTATATAATGTTGTCGAAATAACCGGGGATACGAGTTAGGCGAGAATTTTTGGCATCGGTCAATGCCGAGAGCCGTGACTGCAATACTGAACTCTCCAACAGGCACCGCCCCCCCCCCCCCCCCTCCTCCGCGCAACTTTCATAATTACACACGCAAGTTCAAGCCGCTTTTTACTTCGCAAATGTCATCGTAAAGTTTCGTTATCGTAAGCCACGTGAAAAAGTTGCGAAAACTCTCCCCTTCAACCTACTTTTCATATCTATGCAAATTCGTACCATCCGTGCACCTCAGGTGCCGCACCTGTAGAACGTTGCCATCGTGATCAGCCGAAATTTCACATTCCAACTTGTGATTTTTGTTGAACATATTTGCTAGGACGCACATTTTAGCCACGTGTGTTAGTGCGTCTATTGGTAAAATTCAACGTATCATAATCGTTTCTCGCAGCAAGCTTCTGGTTATCGGAGTTCTTGCTAAAACAAAGTACAGTGCACGATGTAATAACGAAAAAACCAAGTACAACTTGCCGCACTGATGTGACCACGGAAAAAGCATATATAACTCTTAGTTATAATTTTCTTTCCAACGGAATTTCTAAAAAAGAGAAAGAAAAAAACATTCGTTTTGCTACGTTTCTCAGGTACGACTGCCGAATACGAAAGTAGCAAATACTGAATTTTCGTCAAGCATGTTGCAGCATCATTTCCGCCTTTGCACTTTTTTGAGAAATTCAAAGTTCCCCTTTCGCCCAGCGAGTAAGCGGAATTATGTATGTTGGAAAATAAAAAAAAACAAAGAAAACATCCCCTTCGGTTCCAGGCAAAAAGCACCTTCTCATTGCCTCCTAAAGCCACGCTCCAGCATAGTTTGCATCATCTCGCGTTATATCACTTGTGCCATAAAGAATGAATCATTCTCATTCTGAAAAGCACTCCCTAGGATCGGATGATTATTCTGTGAGAACATCGCAAACAGGTGAAAGCGAAATGCTACAGGCCCGCGTTATTAAATCTAAGTGCACGCGAAATTACATTATGTGGTCGAAAGCTCCGGAACCCTTCACTGCACCGTACGTTTTGAACCATATCATGACTTTGGCCCGGACAGTCTCAATTATTATTGTATTGTCATTATTATTACCGCGTTATTACACTTCACAGCCATTCACCAGAGAAGTCAATCAGTGTACCTTGGATTGCCTACTCTATGTAGTATGACGCAACCAGCCGGCTAGGGGGCGTAAAAGAAGAAAGTACTTATACAGTGAGGCATAGGGGGGATTATTTTGTAATCACGTACGGCGAGTCCGGACGGACATTTGCAGAGACAGTTTGTGAGGCTTCATTTCACCCAACGGAGTTCGGCGACGGCAGCCAGGACGGAAGGTATGGAACGGCGTAAAGGGCACACAAAGGATCCCGAATTGCCTTTTCATTTTAAACCTTTTTTTTCTGCATTTTCCCCCTAGTGATTCTTACTTCATCGTTTTCTGTTCAGCTACCATTCAGCAGTTTTTCGAGAGCGTAAGAAAAAAAAAGCCATAAACTTAAAACATTTTTTTAAAACAGAACTGCACTTCCGGTCTCTACAAAGGTAAGAAACGACAGTTTTCACTAGTGCTGCTTCGCCTCTAACTGTACTTGTATCAGCAAATGGCGGGATCTGCACGCAGGGAGCGACTCCAACATCAATTTACGTTGCCTCGAGTTACTCTCGGATGAAACCTAATGAACTGTAGTAATATAGTATTCAATACCGGTGGACTCCAACGGAGAAATTTCAAACCTGAAATTTCAATGCTTCGGTGAGCATTCATTAAAAAATATATGGTAAAGCCGTTATAAATAAAGAGAAAAAAAGAAAATTGAGCCAAATAAATAATCTTGCGGTGGTCAGGCTTGCTTAAGAACTGGTGCCAAGTTAAACCGCCTTGGACATTTGCGTAAGCGTTATAAGATAAAATGCGACTGATACTTCATTCTCTATTATAAATAATAGATCATGTCACTAATTATACAAATGTTGACATCATATTCAGGGGCACATTTAAAAAATTCGGCTGGTCTAAAATTACGAAGCCCTTCATTACGGCAGCGATGATAATTATATTGTGGATTTGGGACGTAAAACCACAACAGTTATCATAACAATGTGTTTTTTTTATAAAATAACGACAGATAACACACATTTGCTTGCAATTGGTAGCATTAATTACACAGATTAAATGCACAAAGATTTCTTCATTATTTCACGTTTTTCATTTCCGTAAGCATTTTCCGTGGCGTTAAATAGGGAACTCACATAACTAAAAGTCACGCAAACCATGAACGACTTAACGAAAAAGCGTGTGCGGACAAACCACAAAGTGTTTGTGAACTATTGGGCTAGTTGGTTTGACATTTCGAGAAACTCAGCGTCTCAGCTGTCGGTCATGTGCCCCTTACGGCGGTTTATGACAAAAAAATAGCATAGCGAATGCCGGCCTACAACGCAAACGTTTATTATCAATGTCCTAGTGGGTATCAAGCAAGTGTACTTGCAGTAGTTACCCAATGAGTGCTTTGACAAGGCTCTGAAAGGCCGCCCTTCTAGCTTTCGCTGTGACTGTGCTAAGCGTTCCGCGCAGACCCGGCGTTTTAGATGCGGAGCATCTAATACTCGAGGCTTGTAGTGCGGCGCCGTCCGCAAGCTTCCTCCTCCTTCTTCCACCATCTGTGCATCCCTTCCTCCTCTACACACCGCGCGCGCTTCACTCCTCCACCATCTGTGCACCCTTCCTCCTCTACACACCGCGTTCGACATCTACAATTCTCCTGATTCTCCAGTGGACGCGCATGCGCCGTCGCGCTTCGAGAACATTGTTGCGAAGCCAACCGATCCCGCCGCTTCCACCACTGTTGCGAAGCCAACCGATCCCACCGCTGCCACCACTGTTGAGAACGACGGGCCGATCCCACCGCTCCTGAGAGACTGGTGAGAAAGACGGGCCGATCCCGCCGAAGCCACCACTGTTGAGAACGACGGGCCGATCCCGCCGAAGCCACCACTGTTGCGTAGCGTAGGTTTATCAGCTCGCGACTGCTTCTGCGCAGAGCTGATAAGACGAGCGGACGAGACGACGGTGAGTTAAACAAGGTTTATGTACAGCATATATACAGAGGCGTTACAATTTCGGCACTGGGGCCGACAGAGACTCGAAGAGCCGAGCTCCCCTCTCTAACACATAGGTCAGCCCTTCGCCTAAGACCGCTGACTCACACACATGTCGGCGCTCCGACACGGGGCCTCCTCTCCCTCACATAGGACTGCCGATCGCGACGCGCCGCAGGGCTTCTTTTATTTACACCGGGTCCAACCAAAATGTCCAATCAGAAGCGCCGCTTTGTCGTCAGGGCAGACTCCTCCAATGGCGCGCCGCGCCATGCGTCAGACCACCAGACACGAGAACGCCGGCTCGCTGTCACGTGCGCAGATGACTCAATGCACGTGGGCCAGAGACGCGCCGCGCGTGTTTACGCCGTTCGCGCCAGGCAGACTGCGGGCAGGCCTTGACCCAGATTGCCTTTTTCAGAGGCACGGCCGTTTGACGAGGACTCGCTGGCATAACAGCACCCCCGCCGCCAGACAATGCACCGGAAAGACGAGCTGCTTCCACGGGGCTCGGATGTCAGGTGCGCTCGTTCGCCAGGTCCCTCCAGGTTCGCCTCCAGGGCCATAGGGAGAATACAGCTCCAAACTGTTCCGGGAACACATCCCATTTTTGACGACGGATCCCAGCTCCACTGGCTTGTCGCCACAACTTGTCGACCAGCTTCACTCGTCTCTTCTGACCATCTTCGGTTTCAGCACTTGTCGATGGTTCTGCAACTTGCCAAGAACGAATCGACAACAGACAACACACGCAAGCGCCTTCGGTCACCCGACAGAACACCAGACAAAGTATAGTACAACATATACCTATCTACGTGTCTATCGGAATTTTGTTCCCTCTACATCAAGAGGCACATGTGGGACACAAGACTCTTAAAATGACAACTCAATTTTTTTTTCCACGTACAAAGACGTAACGAATTAGAATACCACAAAGTTGGCCCCTTGAGATCACTCTGAACGAGAGCGCTCAGCCCAGGTCGTGATGAGGTCAAAATTTTGCCCCGAATCGCCAGCGAGAAACCGAAAGGTTGAGAAGGTACTAGCTGGAACGCAGTGCTCAATGCACCTGCATTAGCGTTTACCTTTCCTTTTTTTTTCTTTGGCGAACGTCAAAGTTGCGCTGTGGAGCAACATGCTCCACTTCAGTAGCCGGCCACTTTTAGGCGAAGATACCTATGCGGCACCAAGAGCGGCTCACATTTTCGACGTTGCACAGGGTAACAACGATACGGCTTGCTACGGATTGACTCCTCACCGCTTAGCTCGATATCGTGTTCGATCAACCTCGTGTTTCCGGGGCGGTCCGAAAACACGTCTCCAAACTCGGAACCAATCTTTCTCAGGTCCTCTTTCTCAGGTCCTCCTTCACTTAAGCTAGGCTCTAGGTTCAACTGTTCCCAGATTACTTTCGATCCCCCTTCAATTACCTCACTAGAACTCAAAATTCCTGCTTCCTCTTCCTCTGAAGCATTCAACAACAGATTTACGACCGCTTGATGTTGAACATTGGGTTTCATCAAGTTGTAAATTTTGTCCGGCCGCCTTCCTAATTTCACTTCATAATTTGTATCAGAAAGCTTCGATACTACTTTTGCGGGCCCTTCCCAATCAACCTCAAGTTTGTTCTTTTTGATCGGCTGCAGCAGCATTACCTGATTATCAACTTCAAAAGCGCGCTTCTTCCCCGATTTCTCGTAGTGCTCCTTCGACAGCACTTGTGCCGCGTTTTTCTGGCTTTCCACTAGCGCTTCAATTTGGCTTTCCACTAGCGCTTCAATTTGGCTTTCCACTAGCGCTTCAATTTGGCTTTCCACTAGCGCTTCAATCGAGAGATCCTCACGCTGCTCTCGAATGAGCGTCTCTCGATCAACTCTCGGCAGCTCGCTCCAACTTTCCGCTACAGGCGAGAGCGTTGCAACCCTCTCGCTCTGACTCAATGGCGCCACGTCGTCTCCCCCAGCGCATACCGCGCCGGCCGTGTCGGCGACGGGCCGCTCGCGTGACTGCTCACATGACTCATGCGGAAACTTTCCTTTCTGGGGTTCCGTCGACCCGCCGACAAGGTCACTTGAGAGTTCACCGCATGGAACCAGGTCCAGCTTCCGCGAAAGCTTTCGCGCTTGCGATCGCGTGAGAGCCATGCACGCTAAGTTGGGGAAGAATGATTTGCCCTGCTCTTTGAGAAGCTGCTCCGAGTTGTTGGAGAAAAGATAAGAAAAACGATCATTTAGCGCGGCAGACACAGCCGCTTCGGTGCGATGTTTACCGACCGGGCCTTCAATGACAACGGTGGCGATTGGTAAGCGAACACTCTGCTCCTCGGCGACTTGCCTGATCCACGCGCATTCTCCTGTGAAGTCATCCGGAGACACCAATGAAGGATGGACAACGTCCATGGTTGCCGCTGAGTCTCTAAGTGCTCGGCACGTTTTCTCATTCACCCTAATTTCTTGGAGATACGGCTCCAACAACCGAATGTTTTTTTCTGATTCTCGGATCGTTGCGAAAGCAAACTTTTCCTGACAGTTTCTCGCGATGTGCCCTTCCTTTTTGCAGTTGTAGCAGATTAGCGGCTTCCGTTTGCTTTCCGATTCAAATGCCTGTGTGGTAGAAACCTCACTCGATTTCTCCGCTTCTGCTTGCCCTTCCCCTACACTGTCCTTCGTAAGAGACAGGTCCTTTTTGTAATTACGGTGCGGAACGGGTTTCCGTTGATCAGGTTTCCTTGAAAAGCCCTCTTTCCTGTCATCCTTTTCAACGCGCACTGCTCTGCTATGCAACTTTCGGCGAGTATAATACTCCTCAGCTAACTCAGCTGCTTTGTTTAACTGTACTTCACTAAGTCTGTCCTGCAACCAAAGCCTGACATTATCCTCGATGCAGCGGTAGAATTGCTCCAATGCAACGCATTCCACCACTCTATCGCGGTCGTCATAAACACCTTCGCCCTTGAGCCATTCAATTAAATCGGCCTTAAGACGAAACGCGAAGTCAACGTGTGACTCATTCCCCTTTTCAGCATACCGGAACCTTTGCCTGAAAGCCTCGGGTGACAACTTATAACGTCTCAAGAGCACTTCCTTAACCTCGTCATAGCTCTCAAACGCTTCCCTCGACAAGCAAGTTATCGCGTCGGACACTTCGCCGGGAAGAAGAGCTATCAGGTTCTGCGCCCAAAGAGACCGCTCCAAAGCGTTTCGCTCACAGACATGTTCAAACTTGACGAGATACTTCGCCATGTCCTCGCCTACTACGAACGGTGGCAATTGGTCCCTAATTCTAAAACCGCTGACCTGAACTGTTGGAGAAGCTACGCTAGGCGCCTGCGAACACTGTAGGATTGCCAATTCTAGTCATTTCAACTCTAGGCGCTCTTGTCTCTCGGCCTCCTCGCGCTCGCGACGTTCACGCCTTTCAGCTTCCTCACGGCGTGCTTTAATATCCTCCCAGGCCTCATCGACTTCCTCAGCCGACACTCCCTCATCCTTCATGATCTCAAGGATCGCTTGCTTTCGTTTCGCACGGCCCAAAGTAATGCCGAGTTCCTCACAAATTTCGATGAGTTCCTTCACCTTAAGGTTCTCCATCGTTCACACTAGCCTCTTGCTGTTTGCCCCTGTTAACAATTTACTTGCCGTACCCACTATAAGTCAACTAGCAAGACGCGCAAGCAATTTTTCACTCTCCCGTGTTTACCCCCTCCGCATTAACTTCGGTTTCAAAGCACTTCGACTTTGCCTGAAACGATCAAAGCTCACTTCAATGCTTCACACAGCCCTTCTCTAAACTACTACAACCTGAGCTAGAGAAGTCTGGTGAACTGAGGGGAAAACATCAGGCACTCACCGCATCGATGTCGCTGACGCCGGCCGATCCCGCAGCTGCCAACCACTGTTGCGAAACTGCCTCCGTGGATCCCACCGCTGCCACCACTGTTGCGAAGCCACCTCCGAAATCCTACCGCTGACCTCCACTGTTGCGAAGCCAACCGATCTCACCGCTGCCACCGCTGTTGAGAACGACGGGCCGATCCCACCGCTCCTGAGAGACTGGTGAGAAAGACGGGCCGATCCCGCCGAAGCCACCACTGTTGAGAACGACGGGCCGATCCCGCCGAAGCCACCACTGTTGCGTAGCGTAGGTTTATCAGCTCGCGACTGCTTCTGCGCAGAGCTGATAAGACGAGCGGACGAGACGACGGTGAGTTAAACAAGGTTTATGTACAGCATATATACAGAGGCGTTACAATTTCGGCACTGGGGCCGACAGAGACTCGAAGAGCCGAGCTCCCCTCTCTAACACATAGGTCAGCCCTTCGCCTAAGACCGCTGACTCACACACATGTCGGCGCTCCGACACGGGGCCTCCTCTCACTCACATAGGACTGCCGATCGCGACGCGCCGCAGGGCTTCTTTTATTTACACCGGGTCCAACCAAAATGTCCAATCAGAAGCGCCGCTTTGTCGTCAGGGCAGACTCCTCCAATGGCGCGCCGCGCCATGCGTCAGACCACCAGACACGAGAACGCCGGCTCGCTGTCACGTGCGCAGATGACTCAATGCACGTGGGCCAGAGACGCGCCGCGCGTGTTTACGCCGTTCGCGCCAGGCAGACTGCGGGCAGGCCTTGACCCAGATTGCCTTTTTCAGAGGCACGGCCGTTTGACGAGGACTCGCTGGCATAACAACATTCAACAGCTGACAGTGCATGCGCCGTCGCGCTGTATATATACTCAAGGTCGGCGCTCGCTCGCTCAGTTGCCGCTCGTCGGTTGGTTTGTACGGCGCGTCGACGTCCAAGGTCGCGGTGAAATGAATTCCAACGAATCCACAAACACAATGATCGACGTCCCTTCGACCAGCGCCGCCCTTTCGCATAGGTGTGTACGTGTTCACTCATTTAACACCCCCTCCTACAACCACGTTAACCAATATAGCCATCGACCCAAGTAAGTCGCAATTTAACACCCCATTTCACAACCACGTTAACCAATTTAGCCATCGACCCAAGTAAGTCGCACTTTAACACCCCGTTAACCAATTATATGCTCCGCATCCTCCTCAGTGTTCCCCCGAGGGAAGCTGCGGGCAATTTTTTTTCTTTGGCACAACTCAATGAAACTCAGAAGACAATCAAGCCGAAGACGGCATACGCAGCGTTGATTGTACTGCTTTAAGTGTATCGTAGGAATAGTGATATGATGTGAAAGTGGACGAAAAGACAACATTCTGCTGGCTCGGACCGAACTTGCAACCTTCGGATTGCACGCCCGATGCTCTTACCGATTGAGCGACGGCATCGGTAGTCGCCTCGTTCACTTTGTCGGGTATTTATGTACATGCAAGCGTGTCAATGATAGCGCCGCTCGCAGCCATGATGGAGAGTGTGGAACTCAGTTTCTTTAGTTCAGTTCGCGTCGTGTAGCACGTGATACGTTAACGAGCGGACAGCTGGCCAATAAGCACTCGCATACCACCTCGCTGCAGTTATTCACCATCACTTTTTCGCTTTTCATCTTAGAAAGCGTTCAGAATGTGCTTGCTTACGTGAACTTTACACTCGTAATGTTCCCAGTGCTTCGCCAGCTAAGACTGTAATGCCTTCGTAGAGGGCACCAACAGTGGGTTATGCGTCTTAATTATGCCGCACCATCACGGGAAGTTCCGCACACTAGAATACTATTTACCAAACGGCACCGAAAGCCATGGCGTAGAAAAAGTTATAGGACGACGACCGGACGCTAACGCCGCAACTCGGCTCGTCAACACGCGTAAATGTGTGGGCGTGTGTGTACGACGAGAACTAACGGGACAGCCGGTCAATCGAAGAACACGCACATGCATCCTAAACGGAATGCACCAACGATGACGTGACGCCAGTGGCCCGCCAGTCGTCACGCCATCTGGACGCCGGGAAAGGGGCTGTCCGCGAGAGAACGCGTCGCAGGCACGCGAACATCAAGGCTCTTGGTCGATATCACAGAGAGCGGGATGCGCGGCGGTGGGGCACTGGCTTTCCGTCTTGCGAGGTTTCTCGCGAGCATTCCTGCACAGAGGACGTGATCGGACGCTCAGAAAAGTGGTCGTTCGAGCTGCGGGGTCTCTGCTTTGTACGGGAATCGTTCGCTGGATATATACAAGCGACCAAGAAAGAAAAAGAACAAACGTAGACGTGCTCTTGGAACGCGCTTTGAATCATATTCCTTCACACACACGCACACACACACGCACGCACACACACACACACACACACACACACACACACACACACACACACACACACACACACACATATATATATATATATATATATATATATATATATATATATATATATGATTTGTGAGTGCCAGCCAAATGTGTTCGGCCCCTTTCTTATTATTCTAGTCAGTTCAATCTCGTGGTTCGGCTCCGCGGTTATTACCTGTACTAAGTAGACATGTCCTCTTAAAACTTTTCGCGCACTATTACTCATCTCGAAGCGCTGTTCTCTTTCGAGGAACAACACGTCGCTGTTCCTAAAGAATGGACATGGGCCGGGCATGTATTGTGTAGATAGGATAACCACTGGTCATTAAGGGTAACTAACTGGATTCCCATGAAAGGCATGCAAGTTAGGGGAGACGGAAGGTTAGGTGGGCAGATGAGATTAAGAAGTTTGTGTGAATAAACTGGCAGCAGCAAGCACAAGAATGAGTTGACTGGCGGAGCATGGAAGAGGCCTTTGTCCTGCAGTGGACGTAGTCAAGCTGATGATGATGATGATGATCATGATGATGATGTGTTAATATTAAAAATTCTTGCTTCATCTATTCTCTCTGTCGCGCACTTCCATGTTAGCAACCATTCAACGGTGCTGTGAAGATGTGCCGTAGAGTTAGATGAGAAGTTCTGAAGATTTCTTTCATTCTTAGTGGTTTGTTTCCTACATTTTCTCTTCTTTTTTCTCCTCTACTTCAATAATGAATTATACAATCCTTGTTCAGGCAAAAGACTAAGTTTTTCTGAAATGTTAGATAACAATTACTAAATAAACAAGGAAAACCAATGAAAAAACAAAGAAAAATCAGAAACACTTTATAATTGGATTGATCCTCGAGTAGAATTGCTCAATTGAATCACGAGTGCAGTAGTTATTGATAATAATCTATTAAACCTGAATCTTAAACTATAATCCCGATTTATCATCAATCTCTTATTCTATCAATCAATTTAGCAATCACTGAACAAGGCTGCAAGAAAAACGTTATAAATGCGAAAAACAATACCATAATAGATAGAAATAAATTTGATACAGGTGCAGAGACTCATTTTGTAGAACACAAGAAAGAGACATATCGTAAAGCTTCGAGAAAAGGTACCAAGTAATTATATGTGTACACTGATACACCCGTAATATGCCATTTGCGCTAAATGTGTTCAATACGGCTTCGTTGGTATGTAATACGGCTTTAACAGTACTCTTTATTATAAGCCTAGGTATACATAACACTAAACATCATTATTTATGCCAAGCTCGTACAAGCAAGCATAAATAGAGGGGAAGAAAGAAGGGAGTGACATAAGGGTCAACTAAAACAAAACAGAAGAGAAAGGACAGGCGGAATTGTTAACCAGATGGGAATAACCGGTAAGCTAGACCACAGTGAGGATAGGGATAGGGGAGGTGATAAGTTAGAAGAGCAAGGAAAGATACAAAGAGAAAGAGAGAACATACAAACATGCAACCTCACAAACGGTCGCCCTTGTGCGGTATGCGGCATCCGTATCAGCCTACAGCTGCTCGGCCACGTACTGTTGTCAGCAGTAAGCACCGTGGAATTTCATCGAAGATAAAGGCCACGAAGGCCTGGCTAAAGGTTTTCGGGGGATATGAGAAAGATTCGTGAGGTCGAAGAAGTGCGCTTCTTGTTTGCTAGAAACGGAAAGAAAATAGAAGAGGCACTTTCTTTGAGAGCCTCGAGGCTCCTATAGAGAGCACTTACAGCTGCGCACTTTGCATCGGCGTGCCAGACGCACGTGGTCCGCAATGGAATAGCGAGAACAGAGCGTTAGCTTTCTCTTTCCGTTTCTGCCGCACTTCAACCCAGAGCGTAGTCAAAGCACATGACTCGCTCCATAGAGTCGCTGCACAGGCTGGAAAGTTAACTTCTTTTTTTTTTCTCGTACTGCGTGACACGCATTACGACTTTCCCTGCTGCATCGTATACTCTATATAAATCAAGGGCCTCTCGGAATGACCCCCACAGGCCAAACCACTCGTTACGAGAAAAGTTCGAGACACATCCCGCATGAAAATGCTGCGACTCCTGTTTGACGTCGGGTGCGGCGAGAAGCGAATGGATGCTGTACAGATATCCTGGCGCGAAACAAACGAGCAGATACGAAAGTGTAAAGAAGGCGTTAGCACCGTTTCAGATCATGGAGTATCGAAACGATGTTGCATCAAAGGCTGGCTGGCTTCTTTTTTTCTTTCTTTTTTTCTTTCCTCTCATATCGCCAAGGTGAACAGCCGGCCGCCTCTTTCGGGTCTTTGTGTTCGAGGATGCCCGCGGGGTCCTCAATAAGCGACTCGAGCACGACTGTGGTCATTGTGTACACAACGTGCGTTTGAAAAGGAAAAACCAATGACCTCCGACCATGCGTTGCAGATATTACAAGTTGGTGAGTTATGTCGACCACGTACGCGTACTTCAATGTCGTCACGCGGCTGACATTCGGGGTGCGCTATGCGTGATTGCGGGGATTGGGTGCTAGCGAATTGACGCCACTAACGTATGTGGTAACGTCGTCCTCCTGCCAAGGATTTCGCGATGGTACAAGAATCTTGACCGGCCCACAAGTAAAGATTAGAAAGCTTTTTGATTGTAGCGCTACACCTCGTAGATTCGAAATACGTGTACCCACGAACCGGTGCCTGTTGCAACAGAGAACGCGTACAGAATAATCAAAACACTTGCAGAAAGCATAAAGGGATGAAGGAAGACAATCTCCTCCGGCTTGTCAAATGCTTCGTCCTCAGTCATATATGTTCAGTGGCAATGTATAACTGGTCGCAAAACCAAGCCCAAAAGTGGGACACTGCTATCAGAAGAGAAGACAAGAAAGCGCTTGGCCTAGCTATGCGTACTATAGTATACAAGCAGCCTGTTAGACCTTGGCATTCCCAATACCCTAAATGAAATAGCGGAATCTCAGAGAACGTCGCAACTAATGCGGCTCTTTCAACTAAAACAGGCAAGGACATTCTTGATAAAATTAAGATCAATCCCACAATAGCAACTGTGAGCTACGTTGAATTACAGGAACAAATTACAAATAATATAGTGGTTGCTCCGCTACCTAGAAACATGCACCCTACATATAATCATGAAAGGAGGGTGGCTCGCGCTAAAGCTTTGATCCAGAGACTAGATTGAGCAGGGAAGGGAAGCCTGCTTTGCTGACGCTGCAGATTACAGGGATCCGACCCAGCTACTACGCAGTCGTCGTAAATCACAAGGGGGACTGCACAAACGCTGCATCCATCAACACCAATAAACCCGAGATCGCAGAGCAAGTAGCTATAGCCATGGCATTGGCGAACAAGAATTGTACGCAAGTTTATTGTGACTTCAGGCAGGCATTCACTGCTTTTAGCAGGGGAAAAGTTGCTCCACAGGTGGCCAGAGTCGTCATTACAATAAAAAGCATGGATATCAAGTACATTTACTGGTTCCCCGGACACATAGGTAGAGTCGAAGGCCTACGATTCAATGCAAACGAGTCGGCCAACAGCGTCTCCCGCGATCTCACCGACCAGCACGCCTATACAAATGGCCCTGACTCCACTGGATGGATTCCACTACACAAAGATAAACTGACCACGTACAATGAAATTACTAAGCATTTCTATCTGGGTAGAAGAATTTATCCGCATCCCTACGCAAACCTTATTAAAGCACAAGCCAAAACACTAAGACAACTACAAACAAAATCGTACCACCAGTTCAAATCAGGAAGTGGTATGGAGCAGAAGATGTAGAAATTACATACAAAGACTGCAACGAAAATGCATTCATATTAGACCACATTCTGTGAGACTGCGGTTCACTGGGGCCCGGTATTATGCGTGAACGCCTCGAAAGGCCCATGAGTTCACGAACTTACGACAATCAAATCCTAGCTGTCCAGTACACCCACGAGAGGGCCAGGAGGCTCGACCTCCCTGTTCTGTGATGGGAATAGCCAAGATGACGCATTCGCGTCATGTACAGAATTAAAATAAAGTTTTAATGAAGAGAAGAACAAGCCTGTTGCACCTTTGGTTCACCACTGAGGTCAGTCCAGTTGGGGAATGGTAGCTATGTAACTGAACGGTCGAAGTTCCTATAAGGATTTAATGAACCCGGGATCAGACGTTCATCGAGAAAACTATGAATATTATAGCATTTTATTGGGTGTACGCTACGCACACTGTTAATCAAATTCATGTGATTTTTTAGTAGCTCGAGCAACGAGATACATCCTTGCTTCTTGTCAGAATTCTCCCGTTCAGGTGCTCACATCAGGTTTCTCACATTGCAAAAATTAGGTATTGAGTTGCGAATGACCTCCGGACTACCACCGTGCTGACATGACACGAATTCAATAGGAATACTATTCTGCACCGGTTTTTTTTTTTTCAAATTTTCCTGTGTGACTGTCTTGTAGGGAAGTGCACTAATTTCGGATATATAATACTTCGGATAAGTGTTCTGCAGCGGAGAGACAGACAAAACAACTTCGATTAAGTCCTGAGGGATCAGCCGGGAACGACCCGCGATCGGTTGGCCGATGGCGGTAGCAATATTTTTTTCTCTGAACAATGGTGGTATCGCTCCCTTCATTGTAGAAGTGGCTACGGGCCTCTGTCAAGTTGCTTGTGTCTCAATTATTAATGTATTAGGGGTTTAAAATATGTGAGTGCATCTCAATCTACTTTCCCCAGCAGTCTCCTTCATCATTGATAGAAATAAAGAAGTTACTAATGTTAGCTCCCCCAAATATTTAGAAGAAATCTAGCGAAAATTCTACTTGTATGAAATCGACTTCTGTTAAAGTTGAGAAATACATTGGATACATACAATATGGGACCATTAGTTTACTTAAGGATAACACCCATTAAATGTAAGTATACCGAATGATTATTCATCGAATAAGTTCATTGAGTTAACCGACGCTTTTTTTAATGCGAAACATTTTTTTGTGTATACTGCAGGCACTTATAGCATTTTTAGCATATCTATCTATCTATCTATCTATCTATCTATCTATCTATCTATCTATCTATCTATCTATCTATCTATCTATCTATCTATCTATCTATCTATCTATCTACTGTGCGGGCGCATGCGTGTTTCTTTTCTCTTTTGTCAATTTTCTTCCTTCTCCTTCACATACGGACGAGCTGCTCGAATAGCATCGGAACGTGCACTCCCGCGATCTTGACGATGCGGGAGGCATTTCGTTGTTTAGGAAGCAATCTTCTCTTTCTGTTCAAAGGGCACCGGCGTTGTATGCTTCCCGTGTTTGCCCACGATGCCGATTTCACGCTCTTTGCAAATGCAATGACCTTTCACCGCCAGTTAACACCAGAAAACCAAAGTAAGGACTTCACAAACTGGATAGAGTACGTGAGGTATGTTTGCTGAGTGCGCTTCGAGGAGCGTGTTGTCAAAGCTGTGTTCCTTTCTGCGAGATTTCAGGTCTTTCTATTTAGCTCCCGAACGAAGGTGCACAATTCTTTCAGATTGTAATGTGTATCAGTGATTGATGACCATAACAAAGTACATACAGTGCAATCGGAATTGAGCTCCATATCAGCAACTGGTTACTCGCCGTTCTACCCCGTCCACGGTTGCCCCCCTTCTACTTTCTTCGATGCTTCGTTCTTCTGTGCGCCTCTGAAACCATCGTCGTCCTCCAGTGAAGAATATTTGTCACGTCTGCTTCATTGCCGCCAACTGCCCCGCGTCAACACTGAAACAAAGCAACAAGATCGCAAGATTGACAACTATGCATCTCACCGTGAAGTGTCCTTCAGCCCTGGTGATGAAGTGCTGCTTCTTACACCTATTCGCACTGCTGGCCTGTGCGACAAATTTCAATTACGCTTCATTGGCCCCTACACTGTCTTGTAGCAAACGCCTTCGGCCAATTATCGCGTGGCACCCGCTATTCTTCCACCACACCACCGCTGCCAGGCAGCAGAAATAGTCCACGCATCACGCATGATGCCTTTCAAAAGGTGTTGTTCGCTTTAAACTGCGGTCAGGATGACCGTTTTCGTGTGAAGGGAAAATTAGTGTGGGCATTCATTAAGCACATCCACGTTCTTCATACATGTTCATCATCGTGAGTGTTCGTCGTCTTCATCGGTTGTGGCAACTCGGCTTGCCTGTGTCTGTGCCTCGGTGTGGTCGCTTCATCGTGTCTTCAGGCCTAATAAAGGTAGCTTTAGCCATGATATTGCCACGTTCCATTTCCCAAGTTTTTGTTATCATCCCAAAACGCCACACCATTCTCAGCGCGAACCGCGCCTGCAGTTTTCCAGGAGGTTCCGGACTGTAGTAGATCATTTCGATAAGATCACGCTTACTGTGCGAACGGTACAGATTGTTCTGGAACCTACGCCGCCGCCAGCGATAACGCTAGAACATTCGACGGCAAGAGTATAAATGCCGACGCGCTTCGCCGCCTGTCAGTTGTTGATCGAAGGCCGACGCTCCGTTCGCCGCTATCAGTCCGAGACTGCTATCTGTGCGAGACTGCTGCTGTAATTGGACTTTCCGATTACCGGGCACAGGTTCACCCAAATAAACAGTTAAATCCCAACACGAAGTCTCCTGTCTTCGGCCACGTCACGACCCCGTGACAATATTACAGTGCCTCGATCTCTCCGGCAAAACCTCTGTTTCGACTTCGTGACAATATCTGCACAAGCGCTGCATTTATGTCAAACGGAAATTTATTTTCGTTTAACAGCTATTTGCGGATGCTGTAAACTAGTGTATTGATGAGTACGCGCCACTTGATCCATTGACAATGCTCCAATGGACGAGTGACAGTTCATGGAAAAAAGGAGCGCATTAGAGAAGGCTCTGAGGTCAAGTATTCTGGAGCAACCAACGCAGTCACTTCGGCTCTCCATTGCCAATCAACTACCACAGGACGGCTTCATGCTCTCCCATAGTAGAGTACCAAGTACTCTAAATCATTAACTACTTTTTCTAAACATATATATATAAATATAATACGTAAATACACTGTGCGGGCTAGCACGAGATCGGCAGTCGGAGCAGTCGTGTGAGGCCACGGGACGGCTCAACGCTCTCCCATAGTAGAGTATCAAGTACTCAAATGATCATTA
Source organism: Rhipicephalus annulatus (assembly GCA_013436015.1). Lineage (NCBI taxonomy): Eukaryota > Metazoa > Arthropoda > Arachnida > Ixodida > Ixodidae > Rhipicephalus > Rhipicephalus annulatus. Next base: position 24,622 of record WOVY01014142.1, on the reverse strand, counting down.
ACTTTTTCTAAACACACGTAAACATGAGGCAAACGCTCGTGAGCTGCTCATCAAGTGTGAGGCCTCCGGGACGGCTTTATGTTCTCCCGTAGTAGAGTACATAGTACACTAAATCGTTAAACACTTTTTTTCTAAACACACGTACCGTGTAAACACACAATACTTTTTCTAAACACACAATACCTCACATGGGACGGCCTAGTGCTCTCCCAGAGTAGAATACCTAGTACTCTAAATTGCTACCCACTTTCTCTAAACACACATACCGGACAGCTTCAAGCTCTCCCAAAGTGGAGTGTGCCGTACTACAAATAGTCGAACATTCGTCCTCAACGGCGTGAACTTCCCAAGGCAAACGTTCCATATGAAACGAAGCTGGGTGCTTCCGCCTGTCTTCGTGAAAGTTCATCTGCACGAATACGTGCACCCAAGCTGCCTAAAACGAAGGTAGTCGACCATGCTAAATAAAGGGGGAAAGATAGACGACGGCAAGCCGTCGCCGACTGACCACCGCTATCTCCAATGCACGTAATCGGCACAAGTTGCATCGACACAAGAAATATTGTAGATGAAAGTATATGTTAGTACAGGTTGTTGGTCCGTATCACCGCACCAATATAATGTATTCTTGTCTATACTTTCATTTACTTTCATATTGTAATGACTGAACTACAATTGAAGACTACAATAGCATAGACATTCGATCACTGCTAAAGGGAACTAGAGTTTTCTACGTTGTAAATGTACGACATGGTTTTGAGAGGCGCCGTACATAGTGAAGGGCCCCTGTAATTTTGCACATCGGCGTTATTTAAGGTACACTGACTACGACCATGCAATACATGGGTCGCTGCCACTTCGCTTCCATCAAACTTCGACCACCGCGGCCAGGATTGAACTCTCAACGTTTGTGTCAGCAGCCGTGAACCGCATACCCGCTACAGCACCGTGACGAACAACTAAGCAGAATTTACCAGCTAAACTTCCGGATGATCTCTGTACTGAACGGTGCATTTAACCTGTTCCTCCATGCCGACTGTGTTCCATTTTTTTTTGCGTTTTCCTTGCAGGGTACATTCGTAGCGTATGAACCCTCCGGTTCGCGTCTTCTTCTTCCTTTCTTCTTTCTTTCTTTCTTTCTTTCTTTCTTTCTTTCTCTCTTTCTTTCTTTCTTTCTTTCTTTCTTTCTTTCTTTCTTCCTTTCTTTCTTTCTGTCTTTCTTTCTTTCTTTCTGTTTCTATTTTTTCTGCAGCAGTGCTTACGTTCGATATTTTATGCCGAGAGCGAGGTGAAGTTTAGCTATTGAAGTGTCTCCATTGAAGTGTCTCCCCGGGGCGAAAGTTTGTTCAAACATTGACTCGAAAGAAGGCGGAGATGGATCGCAAAGCTCCAGCTCGAGTTCTACGGAATGCTTTTGCAATTGATCTTTCTAGAGCGACTGCCTTACCTTTATTTCCTTCCCCATCGTTTTCCTCCCCCGGGAATAGCGATAGCCTACAGGCTACTGCGAAGCTAAGGATCTGTGTAGGAAAAAAGGACGATTGACGAACACTTAAATATTTCAATTGAAAGAACAATAAGAGACGAAAAAAAAGAGAGCCCATTCACATCAAACACTTTACTGCCTATACTTGCTAAACTTGTTTTGATGCTGAGAAAAGAGGCAGACGAGCGCCAAGCTATCAAATGGTAAATGTTTATTCAAGGTAAGCTGGAAAAGAACTAAACTTCCAATCGTGTGAAATTAGCATGAAGCAGTGACATCAAACATGCCATTTCATAAGCTATTCATTAAAAAAAAGGATAACTCAGATCTGTAGAGTACAATTTGTGTGTCGCTGACACAAGCGAACCCATTTCGTCAAATGTGAAACGCTTCTAACAGCGTCCTTGCCGTTCGATCTCTGCTCTTACCGATAGTTTTTACCTAGCGCAAAATGCAACGCCAATAAACATGACTTAACCTGCACCGGAAGATGAGCAGCGTCAGTTTTAAAAATACTACTGGCATGTTCCCTCTGGCTGTACTCAATACAACTTCCCGTGTGTACTATGTAGGACTCGCCACAGGTCAGGGAAAATGTTGTAGGCAACGCATTCGTCCCAACGCCGGAATGGTCGCAGATGCCGCTTTTGGCATCCTCGCTGCCAAGCGCGAGAGATTCGCTGACACAAATGTGTGAATTTATTCGGAACAAAAAACGCAACAGGCCTAGTGGCTACATTTTCAGGCTCACCCTTCGCGCGTATATCGACACAACCTGTGATCTTGCCCGCTCCCGTTCTCTCCAGTGCTCTTTCTGAGCACTGATTTTAAGTTTTCGTATAGCGATGATTCGGCAGCGGCATTCAAGACCGTACGAGGAAAACCAGCATTTTTCGAGTCTGCCAATCTCAGTGCGTAGGCTTGCACGCACCGCTTGCACACACCACCAGTGCAGTGTAAATTGTAGGCAGTGCAGAGTGATTCCACGCTTAACAATATCATAATGAAATGATGATGAAAGATGGCATCCCCTTGAAGGGACGCCCTCCTGCCTATCTGTGATCACTCTGTAAATCTAACAGAAGTCTTTTTCTGATAACTCGAGACAACAACGTGCCACAAGATAGTTGGGGGAGACTGCGGTACAATGTAAAACGCCTCAATGGCTTTCACGTCGGGAATACGCAAGTGTATCTAGGTTAGCTCTCCCAGAAAGCATTCTCGGCCGCTGCTGTTCTAGCAGCCTCCACATGCAACAATAAAAACCATCTCGCGGTACAGCTGTTCGCCGAAACAAACGGCATAGGCTCTCGGAACGATTCAAACCACGAAAACCAAAATGAGCGAATGGAAGGCGCTGTAACACCCGATCTCGTTTCCCGTACGGAGATCCTTGCATTCCGAACGTGCATGCTGCGGTGTCTTTCTCCGCCCCTTTGCCAGCCTTTTCCTGCCAGCGGCATTGGCTTTGAGACTGCGTGTGGATGAGAGCAACTGCCAGGTCGAAAATAAAAGGAACACGATGGCTTTCGCTTACAGTTCTCGGGGCAACGTGCCCAATGGCCAAAAAATAAATAAATAATAACTGCGGTCGGAAGAAGGAATCTTCTCTCGATAAGTGTGGCTCCCTGTCGTGTTTCGTGTGAGTGTAGGAGTGCGTATATATTTTTTTTCTTTCCTTCGCCATCTTTCTGAGGTCCATGGGCAAGGTTTTGATCGGCATTCTGCTATTAGCAGCCGTCGTTTTCGTTGGTGTTGCTCTTTGCGACTGCTCTTTTTTGCGTATCAGTGCCGCACGCCAAAACCGTCACTGTATGTAGGTGCGGACAGCTTTTAGTCTTGTTTTGACATTGGCGTGGCCCAGAAAGGGAGACGAAAACTCCGCACCCATCAATATTTCTCAACTTCGCCCCCCCCCCCCTTCCTTCTGCTTCCCCCAACGGGAAGCTAATTCTGGCTGCACCCCCATATACCAAACCATGTCCAAACAGGGGAATGGGTATTTAGCAACTGCGTTGCCTGTTTGTTTTGATCAGAGGGATCTTTTCGCACCATGTATTTTTCTTCGACACTTTGATGACTTTGGTAAATGTCATCCTTCCTCTAACACCGTAACGAAATTATGCCATGACTGATAAGTAAACATCTGCTTCACGGTATTGCTCACGATGTGTGGAAACTTGGCGCACATACTAAGAGTCAGGGTTGCCACTGGCGCCTACTTTTCACCAAATTGACGAATTTGAGAGGCCCGTGCATGGTGACCTAAAATTATGAATAGTGGCATGGCGAATTTCTGGCAATATTGAGTTTAGTCTTGAATGAGTTAAGCGTTATATAACAATAATGGTGTTGACACTAACGAGCTTTCAAGTTATAGCCCGATATCCCTTCTGCCAACATTCTCTAAGCGTTTTGGAAAAACTAAAATATAGTAGCATGATTACTTTTATTGAAAGACATCGAGCTATAACAGACAGGCAGTTTGGGTTCAGAAAATGACTCTACAGAGGACGCTTTTTTTTTTTGTCACAAAGCCACGATCTTTCAAGCATGAAATGTGTGCATTAGGAGTGTTCGTAGATTATTCGAAGGCTTTTGATAACATTATAACCTTTGATAACCTTATTTGAAGGCTTTTGATAACCTTGCTACAAATTTAGGTCATTGTAGTTTTCGTGGGCTGTTTCTAGAAGTTCTCAATTCTTACCTAAAGCAGCGCCAACAACACGTATACATTAGAAATCAGGCCTCGGATTTTAAGGGATTATGTGCCAGTGTTCCGAAAGGCAGCATTCTAGGGCCCCTTTTCTTCTCCTCATATATAAACTATATACAGAGTCGAAATTGATACTTCAGTGATGTTCCTTATATACGCAGGTTAAGCTACTTTACTCTTAACCAAATTCTACTGACGTAATGAATGATGCCGATCACACAGCGTGAATGCTATCATCATGAAGGTCTGACAATTCTTTTAAATAAATGTTATTCAAACAAAGACTGGCTTGTTTACACCCAAAAAACCACAAAATAGCAGCTTAGACTAGTTATTTTATAAAAATTTACTCGCAAAAATAGTGTGTTTTCTGTAAAGGGTCTCGGTGTTTTGTTTGAGGAACACATGTCTTGGAATAAGCAACATTGAGCTAATCGCTGGTAAATCTTCACAGGTGTTTAGTACCCCCAATAAATGGAAATACTATTTGCCTAAAGTTATTAGGCTTGTTATTTAAAACAGCCTATTTGCATCGCATATCAAGTACTGCTATTTAGTCTACGGTATGAAGACACAGACGAACATTGAGAATCTTCACGTAATCCACAAAAAAGCAATTCTTGCCATCGTGAGCGCGCCATACAAGAGTCACACTGAACTATGCTTTATTGAGCTGAACTTAATTTTGCTTCTATCACTATATGAAAAGACGCTGTCTAAGCGCTATAAATTCTTGTCGCCAGAAAGAACAACTTGCTACGCAACCTTTGATGTCTAACAACATAAAATAAAAAAAACTACCCATGACTCGTCTTACTGAAAAATTGAGACTTCCACGCACGTGAACAAACAATGACAAACATATTTATTGCCGTACCATTTGAACAGTACAAATGTTGCCTGCGATTTAATCAATTGGTAATTATGAAACTGACGTCATTCGAGTTTGCGGTGGTGAGATGTGGCGTAGGATTACGGTAAATTTGATATTGATAGCCCATAGTTTAAGCCATACACCCACTCCTGCGTAGAGGCACATCTTGCAATGATTGAGAAAAAAAAATGTGTGAGGTCACACACGAGTCTATGTGGTATACATAAGGTCATCCAATGATTCTCCGCATTTCAACGAGTGAAGTGCTTCATTAGCATCCGCTGCTGCGAACTCATTCCGTGCGAGCGATTATTACGTCTGTTGCGTCTGTATTTTCTTTCTTCTTTCTTTCTTTCTTTCTTTCTTTCTTTCTTTCTTTCTTTCTTTCTTTCTTTCTTTTTCTTTAGTCGAAGCTCTATGCAAAAGGTACTGTAGACTCTGCATCAACGCGTAGACAAAAAAGAGTACGCAAACGAGGAAAATGTTCGCGTATCAGACCCACCATTTTGAACAAGTTTCTTTGACATGTTCGCGCCTACAACATACATAGGTTTGCCTTGCGATTCGTTTCTGCTGTACTTCCGAACCCAGCCGTTGAAGGTGCGAGCGCGAAGGAAGGTGACTCGTACGCTGTAACGTAACTCATACATTAATGACAATAACAATAAAAGATAAAAATGTCACTGCGCCCTCAAATGTCGTCTTTTTTATGCCTTGACTTTTTTGTCCAGACCGCGCGAGAATTGAGGAAACGGAAGTCACTTCAGCCTTGGCTATTCGTCTTTCCGGAAACGAGCCGGAACGGAAATTCGCGAAGACGTTACAAAACGGAGCCGTCTCACCCGTTCTCATGAATGGGGTGTTGCTCAGTAGGGGGGGGGGTCATTGCATTTTTTTATTGGTCGAGTCTAACGGACAGGTTTGAGAATGAATGAAAAAATGAATATGACACAATGACGTGCTCCTTCTAATGACCTGACCTTGGTCTTTGTCTTTCTTGGAGCAGAGATGGGGCGCAAATAGTGCTTGAAATTCACATTGAGATATTCACCCGCCTTATCGTCAAACGCCTCCATGAACATATCGCTAATCTCTCAACAGCGATAGCACAAGTCCTACTTGATAATGGTGTTGGGAATACTTATCGTCGCTCCTCAGGTGGTTAGGAGGTTGCCATTTCCCGACAGCCCAAGATCTCCAACTTTTTTTTTACTGTTCGTTCCCTGTACTGGGTACAGGCAACAGTGACGCTGCCCGAGAAAATGAAAGGCCGCAACGTAGCAGCTGCGATCGAGAGAGAAGTGACGCCTATTTGGGTGGAAGCCTTAAGGCCTGGCCACACGTGCGCGATGCAGCCCGTCAGCGCTTGGCTCTTTGACGTGGCGCCGCGTCCTCTCTCTATGGGGAGAGCGTGTGGCGCCGCGCCAGAAAGCCACGCGCTGACGCGGTGCAACGCGCAGTTGTGGTCAGGCCTTTAGACGCCGCATCAGCCGCGGAAAGTGACCTCCGAAGGCGTCAACACTGAGTGATGCTAGTATTTGCATCATGTGATAACTTTATCACACAACGTCGTCGTTTGGACGAGTGTTTACCGATCCCGGAAGAACTGCAAAACCATGCTAGGTGCACGTTGTCTTCGGTAGGGGGAGAGAGGAGGAGGCAGAGAGAGAGGTTGAATACAACTTACTGAGAAGAAAACGGTGAATGAAAAGAAAGAACATGGGTACCCAGCACAAGTAGGCGCTACTAGGCAGCCGTGGGGTACGCCGCAGGGACGAGAGATTGCACTACACCATAAGAAACTTCGTCCCTAAAGAAAAAAACCGACCCAATCGCGTTCCCGATTTTCGTGACTTCGTGCACCTGACAAGTAGGTCAGGTTAATGTTTTTCCTACACAAACACATACTTGTGTCACATATTGTTAGCAGAAAAGCAAAACTTTCAAACCAATTTCAGCCGAAAATTCCGGCCTCGCTCTCAGGAGAACAAAACATATAAGTAGCTATGACGAACCTTTAGCTTTTGTTAGGCACACGACTGCTATTATTTATTTATTTTATTGATACTGTAAGCCTTAACAGGCTCATACAGGATGGGGAAGAAATTATACAGATTGTCATCTTCACATTAGACCACAGAACAAAAAATAGTAAACAAAAAATAACACGGGAAAAAATAGAATGAACAGTACAGACTACTCTAAACAATTACAAATTACAACTGTACATCTAGTCGAAGAACCACGAAATAAAACAGAATAAAAACACCACAGGCTAACAGAGAAGAGTGCATATTAGACACAGGTCTGAGAATTGAAACATCGAGTGGCATACAAATCAAAAACGTACATTCAATGAAAAGTTGCGCCATTATTCTACCACGCTGCAACTTACTGATCCAAAAACTTTTCAAGATAGGTAGTGAATGATTCGAGAGATTCTGAGGACACTATATCACGTGGCAGGTTATTCCATATTTTCTATTACTGGCGGAAAGTAGGAATACTTAAATGAATTGCAAACGGGAGATGAAAGGCCTGATACTCTTGTCGTTGGTTTGTTCTGGCGGAGCGCTGATATGGTGGTTTCAAGTACTCGTGTTTGTTGATGTTAATGTTGTCATGATAAAGCAGATAAAAAAATTTTAATGCAGCTATGCGTCGCCGGATCGCCAGTGTTTGAATGCTTGCCCTATTGCGGAGCGCGGTTATGTTGACATCTCGAGAATACTGAGAATACACAAATCGGAAGCGCTTTATTTTGTATTCCCTCCAGCTGGTTAAGAAGGTAAGTTTGGTGCGGATTCCAGATTAATAGCTGCTTGGTGCGGATTCCAGATTATTAGCTGCAAAAAAGTTGTTAGGGCGAGAACGAAAACAACCTGCATAACTGGGATGCGCAAAAGAATCGCAGATGTGTCGCAGTTTGCAAGGCGGAGCTTGTATTTATTTTAGGTTGCAACAGGCTATATATACTCGCCGTTTTTGGGTTCGTTAAGTCATTGTTACTAAAGGCGCGAAGCTACTGGGTGTAAAAAGTAAGGAAAAACCATTCATGAACGACAGGTTATAGGGAGTGACTGAATTATCCATAGGCATGACCACATGGAGGCGCCGGAGTTGCCCAAAGGTATTTCTACATAGAAGTACGCACCACTGTGTCTATAAGGAGTGCTGTTCCCAGGGTTGTGCCTTTGACAGCCAAAAAGACTTATTACTACAAGGTGTGGAGTGGACGCAAGGGCCTAGTGCTTTGGAAGAATATAGTTTCGTCCTCTGCTGGGGCAACCCCACTGAGTATAGTGCCTCAAAGCCGGCAGGCGGGGCCGACATAACGGTGCTGGCACGCGGTCCGAGCCTGCCCCGTAGAGCTCCTAATGGAAGCGACGCCTGCACGCTGTACACGAAGGCCATACAATATGACCCGAAGATGGGCGCGCTGCGAATGACAGCTTTCCGATCGGCGCTGTAATTCACGGCCGATCGATGCTCGTTTACGTTCGCGACGATGGCACGCCGCGCAGGCTGTGTGGGCGTGTTGGCGGGCTCTAGCTTGTATAGAGTCCTATAGAGACCGGGGCGTCACGGCCTTTCAAGGAGAAAGTTGTGTTTGTTCGTCGCTTTTGGGGCGACCGCAAATAAGTTCGCGCTCTCACCTTGTTAAATGTGAATAGTGCGAACAAAGACATATGACTGTCCCCTAGAAGACGATACGTGTCGTACTCTTTCATTTGCGTCGATGAGAGAGGGAGAAAGAAGACAGTAGAGACCTAAAGGCCAGTTAATGTAATGATGAGCCCACTACATTGTGATTGAATAAAAATGACAATTAAAATGTTGTGCATTCCAAAGTACAGAGCAGCGACGGAGGAGTCTTGAAAATTTTGTATATATATATATATATATATATATATATATTGTTGCGAATGTATTTACTACTTTAGAGTAGAAAAGTACTCCAGCAGTCAAGATGGCAGCCGTTGTGTATTTTTCGAACAGCCCACCAACGTCGTCGTCTTCTTCTTCGCACCGCCCGCATAGCTGCATAGCCGCGAACCCGCAACATCGACCTCCGGCGGCGAAAAGCGCCGACCCGGCGCTTGTTAGCAGGTGTTGGACGAGATGTACGGCTTGAGGCGAGCGACGTGGACGATGTCGGAAGATGTGGAAGGTATCGAAGGGTTTAGAGGTGCTATTTCATAGGTAACATCAGTTACCTGCCGTAGCACACGATAAGGTCCGGAATACTTGGATAGAAGCTTTTCAGCCAGACCAACATGCCGCGACGGAGTCCACAGAAGAACGAGGTCACCTGGACTAAAGTGGACGTCCCGATGGTGGCTGTCATAGCTACGTTTCTGACGGAGCTGCGATTCCGAAAGGCGCTGATGGGCAATCTGACGGGCTTTCTCTGCGGTGCTAATAGCGCGGCGAGCATATGCTGTGGACAGGTTGGCAGGGTTGGGTACAAGCGTGTCGAACGGCAATGTCGGGTCTCTTCCATACAAAAGGTAAAAGGGAGAATATCCGGCAGTGTCGTGGCGTGAGCTATTGTAAGCGAAAGTGACAAAGGGTAGCGCAATGTCCCAGTCACGATGATCCGTCGACACGTACATGGCGAGCATGTCAGTGAGCGTGCGATTCAGACGTTCTGTGAGGCCGTTCGTTTGAGGATGGTAGGCCGTCGTAAGCTTGTGCTTGGTTGCACAAGAACGAAGTAGATCGTCGATTACCTTAGATAAAAAGTAGCGACCGCGATCGTCTATCAATACTGAACCAAGACATCGCCAAATATTGCACGGAGCTCACACGACTCCAATGGCATGAACTCTGCTCGGCGGTCGACGGCCGCATGCGAACTGGGGGTAAATGGAACCTCCTAAAATACATGCTGGACGACTGCGAAACAAAAAACAACCAGAGCCATGCCATAGACCGGCTCCTACACTCGCACAAAAAGATGGAGGAACAAACTCATCCTTTCTTGAAGAAATCTCCAAACGTCACCTCCCCTTAAACACAGCACAACCCACCGACTACCCAGAAATAGAATGCGAAACGATACCCGAACTCGACGAACCCTTCACGGAGTCAGAAATTCGGGAGGCATTACACAACCTCAACAGCAGATCAGCCCCCGGTCCTGACAAGGTAACCAACCGCCTGTTGCGAAATTTAGACGACCAAGCCATCACACTACTCACAAAAGACATTAATTACATGTGGGAAACTGGCCAGGTACCTGAACAATGGCGCACGGCCACGGTAATCCTTCTCTCAAAGCCAGGTAAACCACTCAACTTCGACAATCTACGCCCGATTTCCCTAACCTCATGCATAGGAAAAGCAGCTGAACATGTCATCCTAAATCGTGTATCGCGCTACATAGAGGATCACGAACTCTTTCCGTTCAACATGGTCGGGTTCCGTCCGCACCTTTCTACACAAGACGTCATGCTATTACTAAAGAAACAGATCTTCGACTCAAAAACGAGAGATGTTCGTGGCATTCTCGCCCTAGACCTCACTAAAGCATTCGACAGCGTCTCACACCGCTTTATACTGGAATCCATTGCCAGCCTTGGTCTCGGTAAAAGATTCCAGGCGTACATTCGTTCTTTTCTGCAAAATCGAAAAGCTCAGCTGCATTTATCGCAACTTACATCCGATACTTACACATTAGGTTCCAACGGGACACCACAAGGGGCAGTCATTTCTCCACTCCTTTTTAACATAGTAATGAAGGGACTATCTGACAAACTCCGCGACATCCCAAACATAAACCATGCTATATACGCAGATGACATCACCATCTGGTGCCCGGGAGGCTCATTGGCGGAGTTGGAGCAAGCCCTTCAAACTGCTCTCGATACCACAGAAGCCTACTTAAAAAACACTGGACTTCGTTTGTCGCCCACAAAATCAGAGTTGCTACTGTACCGGCAATCTCGCCAAGGCGTTCGTAACTTAACACCCTTATGTGATCTACCCATAGCGCTACACGCCAAAGATGAGCAGCGAATACCCCGCGTGGACTCCATACGCATTCTCGGCCTCCTCGTCGAGGCCACTGGCTGTCATGCAAGAACAATTAAACATATCACAGCTAAAACCGAGAACATGCTCCGACTCATTCAGCGAGTCTCGGGTCGTAGACGAGGCCTTGGAGAGGCCAACCTTCTGCGCATATACCACGCGTTCCTAATGAGTCACATCAATTACGTCGCCTCTGCCCACAACTGGACGAAGGTAGAAAAGACGAAACTAAACACACTCATGCGCAAAAGCATTAAACAAGTCCTTGGTTTGCCACAAAACACGAGCACTTCCCGTCTCGACCAACTAGGCATGCACAACGGCATCGATGAAGTGATCGAGGCCCAGACCACGGCCCAAGTGATCCGCCTCTCCTCCTCCAAGGCAGGCCGCCGACTTCTAAGCGAGGCCGGCATGTCCCCACACCCCTGCCTTGAACGCGCAGTAACCCTCCCCAGAGTTGTCCGCGCTACTTACATGGTAACCCCATTTCCACGAAATGTCCACCCACAACACAACGAAGGCAGACGGCTGGCCCGCGCTCGCGCGATCCTCAACCGTACCGCCGCGAATCGCAACTCTACCGCATTCGTCGACGCGGCGCAATACGGTAACTCCTCCTCTTTCGCACTCGCGGTAGTAGATGGCGACGGAGCCCTACGCTCAGCCGCCTCGGTTAGGCTATCAACAAGCGCCATAGCCGAACAAGTTGCTATAGCTTTAGCGATGACCGACCCCTCACTCACTAATGTCTTCACAGACTCTCGCGCCGCCATTCGGGCTTACGAAACCGGCAACATCGCTCCAGAAGCAGCCCGCATTTTACAAACACGGAAATATACGGGCTCGCACTACCTCTCTTGGTTCCCTGCCCACATGGGCAAAGACGTTCACCCACAACAACCCAACCTCAACGAAATGGCTCATGATCGAGCACGAGAACTGACCCGCCGTGACGATCAATCAGCCACCGAAGAGCTGGGCCCAGACGTGCAGTTTAATGACCCACTACTCACCTTCCATGAAATTACCTCCCACTACCGACACAACAGAAGCCGTTACCCTTTACCCCATTCAAAACTCGAACGCGCGCAAGAAGTAGCCGCAAGAAACTGGCGGAACGCCACCACGTTCCCGCCCCGACTTGGGCGTCGCCTACGGTAGCGGCTGCTAGGATGTCCCACGTGGGCACCCTGGTGGCTTTAAACTCCTCAGGACCATATATTAAAGTTTCTTGACTGACTGACTGACCGCGATCGGTGACCAGTTGACGAGGAGCGCCATGATGTAAGATGACGTCTTGAATCAAAAAGTCGGCGACATCTGTAGCGCAGCTGCTTGGAAGAGGTCTCGTAATTGCGAAACGGGTCGAGTAATCTATGGCGACGGCGACCCACCTGTTACCGTCGGTAGAAAGAGGGAAAGGGCCCAGCAGGTCGAGGCCGACACGATAGAAAGGCTCGGCAGGTACGTCGATCGGTTGAAGGAGCCCGGCGGGGTGTACCGCTGGCCTTTTGCGGCGTTGGCACGACTCACAAGACCTAACATAACGTTGTACAGAACGGTAGAGGCCGGGCCAGAAAAAGCGTCGGCGGACACGGTCGTACGTTCTGGTAACACCAAGGTGGCCAGCCGTTGGTACATCATGTAGTTGCTGAAGTACGGTCGAGTGCAAATGAGTGGGTATTACGAGTAGTAGTTCGTTTCCCACATGGTGCATGTTGCGGCGGTATAAAATGCCGTCTATGACAACGAACATGCGAAGCGAACTGTCTGTACAGCCTGTGTTCAGGCGGTCGATTAGCTCTCGTAGGGACGCGTCACGCCGTTGCTCACATCCCATGTTGCCGAAAGCAGAGAGCGAGGAAATACAGATGGACGCGTCGTCGGTTACTAGATCTGGAGCGTCAACGGGGTACCGAGAGAGGCAGTCGGCGTCTTGGTGTAAACGGCCAGACTTGTAAACCACTGTGTATGTGAATTCCTGGAGGCGCAGAGCCCAACGAGCAAGGCGCCCCGTTGGGTCTTTGAGGGCTGAAAGCCAGCATAGAGCGTGATGGTCAGTGGTAACTGTGAAAGGCCGGCCATATAAATAGGGGCGGAATTTACCAACTGCCCATACAAGGGCCAGGCACTCGCGTTCCGTAATAGAGTAATTGCGTTCGGCAGGAGAAAGGAGCCGGCTGGCATACGCAAGAACTCGATCGTGACCGGATTGACGCTGGGCTAAAACCGCGCCAATACCGTAGCCACTAGCATCAGTGCGGACCTCGGTTGGAGCAGACGGGTCGAAGTGGGCGAGAATCGGTGGCGTGGTCAGAAGTGTTATGAGCTGGGAAAAGGCCTTGCCTTGATCAGGACCCCACTCAAATGGTACATCTTTCTTCAAAAGATCAGTGAGGGGGCGTGCGACTTCTGCGAAGTTTCTGACAAATCGTCGGAAATATGAGCATAGGCCCACAAAACTTCGAACGTCCTTGACACAAGTCGGTACAGGAAAATCCAGGACAGCTCGGACTTTGTCGGGATCGGGGCGGATGCCGGAGGAGTCAACGAGATGCCCTAGAATAGTAACTTGGCGATGCCCAAAATGGCATTTCGAAGAATTAAGTTGGAGCCCAGCCTCTCGAAATACTGAAAGAATTGAGGAAAGGCGCTCGAGGTGAGACTTAAAGGTTGGGGCAAACACAATCACGTCGTCCAGATAACACAGGCAGATAGACCATTTAAAGCTGCGCAAAAGCGTGTCCATCATCCGCTCGAACGTCGCCGGCGCATTGCACAAGCCAAACGGCATTACCTTGAATTGGTAGAGACCGTCAGGCGTTACAAAGGCGGTCTTCTCCCGGTCGAGGTCGTCCACGGCGATCTGCCAGTAACCGGAGCGTAAGTCTATCGAAGAAAATAGGTTGCGCCATGAAGGCAGTCCAGGGCATCATCAATACGAGGAAGCGGGTAGACATCCCTTTTGGTGACCTTGTTTAAATGCCGATAGTCCACGCAGAAACGCCAGGTATTGTCCTTCTTTTTAACTAAGACTACAGGGGACGCCCACGGACTCGATGAGGGCTCTATGATGCCTTTTGTGAGCATCTTATTCACCTCCTGTTGGATAACTTGGCGCTCTGATGGTGACACTCGATAGGGACGCCTGTGAATTGGAGCTGCATCACCGGTATCAATGCGATGTTTGACTTGCGATGTTTGACCTATGGGCCTACCGTCAAAGTCAAATATGTCCGAATAGCTCGTGAGAAGATCAGTGAGGTCTTTGACCTGAGACGGCAACAGGTCTGAGGCAATCATCTTAGTTACATTGTTGAGCCGTGTAGATTTGGCTGCGTCGGTGCTATGCGGGTTCGGGGAGGCGACTGTGGCCAGTTCACGTGACACTGATGAGATCTGGCACTCGTGTGACGGCGAAAGAGTGGCGAGAACAATGCCTTGTGGTAGGATTTGAGGGCTGAGTCCGAAGTTCAGAAGAGGAAGGCACGTCTTGTTCGCTGTGACAGTTAATATGGTGTACGGGGAGGAAACGTTGCGGGCCAGTAAAACACCGGGAGAGGGAAAGACCACGTAATCCCCATCCGGAACACTGGGATATGGTTCAACTGTGACACAAGTTAGGGCTTGGGGTGGGAGGCGAACAAACTCAGCGCACGAAAGTTTGTTCTGTACCATCTTCGACTCTTCGGTGGCCGCAGGCAAGTCAAGTTGCACGACGCCGGCTGAGCAGTCAATTACAGCGGAGTGGTCGGACAAAAAATCGAGTCCAAGGATGACGTCATGTGGACAGTGAGCGAGAACATGGAATAGAACGGACGTCTGGCGGTCGGCGAATCTCACACGCGCGGTGCACATTCCGAGCACAGCCGGGGTCGCTCCACTAGCGACACGTACAAATAGGGACTCTGGCGGCGTAAGGACCTTGTTTAATCGTGCACGGAGGTCAGAGCTCAGGATTGAAATATGTGCGCCGGTGTCAATAAGGGCAGTAACAGGAAGGCCATCCACTTCTACATCAAGCAGGTTCTTGTCCGTAGTCAAGGTCAGCAGAGGGTTTTCAGGTCGGGAGTCCAATGCAGCGTCACCTCCGGGAGCTGCATTGCTCAGTTTTCCGAAGAAGGGCGTCCACTAGGGTGGGGCGACGAATAGCGGCGGTGCTGAGGTGACCTGGAGCGACGGTCATGCGGGGACGGCGAACGGCTGGACCGGCGGACTGGTGTCGCAGGAGTGCCATTGTACGGTCCATCGTCACGAGCGCCATACTGCAGGGGCCGGTGGTTGTCGTCACGTCGATAGCCAGGAAACGACCGAGGTGGATACGTGCGGAAACGACAGTAGCGGGAGATGTGTCCTACACCATGACAATGAAAACATATAGGCTTGTCGTCCTGTGTCCTCCACTGAGCAGGATCACGATAGCGGCGGAATCTTTCTGGTGCAGGAGAAGGCGCTATGGTACTGACCCGAGGTTCCGTCAACGAACATACAGGCTGCAGCCCAACGTTTGCCAGCTCCTCTCTCACGACCTGTTGGATCAACGAGATCGTTGGTCGATCATCAGATGGGCGGGTCAGAAAAGACGGAGACGCGGCCTCGATTTCTCTACGAACGATGCGAACTACACTCTCGTTGTTATGTGGTTGACTGCATGGCGGCTGAAGGTCCTCGCAAGATGACGTAGCGGCCGTGTTCGGAAGTCGCAAGAAATTCTTGGCGACCCGGCGACTCTTCAGCTCTTCGAATCGGCGGCACTCTTTGATGATGTCATCAATGGTGGAACAGTCTTTGGAAACCAGTATGTTGAAAGCATCATCTGCAATGCCTTTAAGTAAATGGCTTACTTTGTCTTCCTCGGACATGTTGGGGTCGGCACGATGGCAAAGGGCGAGAACGTCAAGGATGTAGGTGACATATGATTCGGTCGTAGTTTGTGCCCGACCAGAGAGTTCTTTAGAAGCGGCCCGCTGGCGTCCGACGGCCTTACCAAACAGGTCACGAAGCTTCTGTTTGCAAGTATCCCAGCTGGTTATGTCCGCTTCATGAGCCTCGAACCACGCGCCAGCTGTTCCGCAGAGATAGAAGCCAACGTTGGCGAGCATCATCGTAGGGTCCCACCGGTACACTGCTGCAAACCGCTCGAACTTCGGAATCCAGTCGTCAACGTCAACATGGTCGGTGCCGCAGAAGTTGCCAGGGTCGCGCGGTTGCGTCAATACGACCGGCTGTACAGGCTGCGCCGGAGTCGCGGCTGAAACAGGAGCGGCAGAATTGGTTTCTGTTGCCATGGTCGGGCAGTCGAGAACACGTCCGCTTCGAAGTTCCGTCTTGCGTCGTACCCAGCACCACCACCAAAAATGTTGCGAATGTATTTACTACTTTAGAGTAGAAAAGTACTCCAGCAGTCAAGATGGCAGCCGTTGTGTATTTTTCGAACAGCCCACCAACGTCGTCGTCTTCTTCTTCGCACCGCCCGCATAGCTGCATAGCCGCGAACCCGCAACAATATATATATATATATATATATATATATATATATATATATATATATATATAAATATATATATATATATATATAATATCTATATATATATATATATATATATATATATATATATATGTATATGTATATTCACAATCACTGGTTATGTAATCCTGGCTGCATTTAGCACAGAAGGTTAGCTAATAAAACAGGGACATCTTTGTAGCTGAGTTTTTAAACACTGTATCAATATGTCACACCACCGATTCCAGGAGTCCATCCTTGCTGGCGGTCTAAGCTGCACCTAAAGCTTAATAGCACTCGAGTGCTTTCATTTGTCTTCCAGTGATTTATAAGAATGTGGCGTGGAGCTGAGCTTGCAATTTCCTACTGAGCATGCTTTTCTATCCATCCATTCTTCTATCTCTCCGTGCGCGTTGAATGTGTAAATAGAAATGAAACCAATACAGCCAGCTGTCTCGCAGCTGAGAGACACACTTTTGTTTTTGCTATACATTGGTTGGGAACACACATCTCCCGAAAATGACCACGCAGGAAGAAAAGCCGTAGTAGGGAAGTGTCGTTAAGGCAAACTTCGATCTGTGGATAAAATAGGGCGTAGGCCGTGACGGCTAAACTTGCAATACGTTGCACATCATGCGGAAGTTTAACGATGCCGTACCCCTGGCCGAGAAGCGATATGCTTACGATCAGCGCGTTACGGAAACCATTTTACGACAACGTCACAACTTATGCCCCGCTTGTGTGTACTTTTGAGCGGTCCATAAGCTTGAAATCGATGGGGCGCGGGATATATTGAGGTTTGAATGATGGCTAGGTGAAAACCCCCAAATCGCAAAAGCATGGCGCTTGTGCTGCAGCTGTTACTCTTCGTAAGGGCCAAGTAAAGCATGCCCCCTTTTGGGAATTTTTCGCTCGGACGCTGCGGGCTACGGTTGGCACTGGCTAACACTCCCAGGAATTAAGTACACATAAATATCCTACGAAGTTGGACGAGGCAGCATCCACCATCATAGCTGAAAAGATGGAGTATCGGATGCATAATTCCAAGGTTGTGGTTTCTGAACCCACCAACAGAAAGGGGGAATTTCGTCGTCTTCAATTTGTTCTAATATAAGCGAGAATGATTGCACTAAACTGTTAAGAAATTGATAGTATCTTCTCTTACGCTTTATTTGGTTCAAATTGTTCATCGGTATCTTATTGTGCATTATACATCGCCAATATCTACGATATCATCAACTCAAGGCATTTCGTGTGAGCCTTCGCTTTAGTGCGAAACGGAGTAAGACTACTTCTTCCTTGTCACATGAGGAGAAGCAGCCATCCTTGAAACGATGGGTAAGCTGAACGCCGAGCTTGACAGATTAAGATAGAGAACCGCCGGTGCTCAGTCTTTCGACAGTCGTGCATGCGACACCTGTCGAAGGAATGGCGACGTATCTGTTTATCGATGCGTCTCAGACTTTCTTGTTCTTTTATTATTATTTATAGCTCAGTCATCTACAATGATTATTCTCGCAATCATATGCATGATAGAAGTACTAATAGTATAAACGTGTAGGTTAGCGATGGTTTGAGTCAGGGGTTATTCTCAAACACCCAGGAAGAAACCAAGAAACCAAAATGAATCAGTTGACATTCTTTTTTTTTTTTGAATGTGCGAATATTCGAAATACGGAGTGTGTTTCGAATAGTTTTGAAATATTCAGCAACGATGAAAAATGTTGAAGGAACGATATCGGGGAAAACTAGGAGCAAGTTTACTTGATTTCGTCATTGAATAAGTCAGCTGCATGCTACCCATATAATTACGGCACTATCAACGCCATATTGATGCGAGGATTAAGGCATTTCGCGTAAACCACCAGTTTCGCTGAAACACCAGTGCCAGCAATCATTCATGAAGTTCATTGACTCATCAAAATCGCTTAATATTTAGGCATCAGTATTGTTAAAAGCTGTTGACAAAGTACCAACTTGAATACCGTGGTCACTACGATATTACAGCCTGCAGTTAAAAATCTCTCAACTCTAGTTGCTGCTTATTTCAAATTATTGTAATGTTTTTTCGATTAAAATAATTACAATGTCACTTCGTTAAAGCTGTGAATATTGGTTTGAAACAAAATATTTTGGAATTCTCACGCTCTACTAAACTTGTCCCTTTACCAGTGTAGGCCTGCTTTGAAAATTGCTGCCCGATATTCGAAAATAATTTGAATAGTATTCTACGTATATTCGTATTCGATTCACCTTCACTCCTGTTAGATTCGCATTTGGTTAGTGTCCAAAACTCACTATTCTCACAGCCTTACTATTTCACTAATCCTGACTGGCTGCCCGTGGTGCGAGCTTGAACGGGCCGACATGGCACATGTGCTTTTGGAATGCGCAAGGGACAAGAGGCCACGGGAAAGGCAACTGAAGGGCCCTTTGAAGCGGCGCGCCTTGCTGAGCATTGGGAAGCCGCCCTGCTCAGCGGGGACCCCGAAGACCAGGAGTGGGCCGTCCAGCAGGCCAGGGCCATCACCAAGGACCTCGAAAGATGTTTCTTGAACGGTGGATCTCTGGCAGACTATAGCCCAGGGTACCACTGTTGGGCCAATAAAGTTTATTCGACTCGACTCGACTAGTCACGTGTATTATTCTGTTTAAGGAGACACGTCAACACTGTTTAGAGGTCATCATGCTCTCGTCGAAGAGTCAAGGGACACCAATAAGAGAGTAACGTTTATTGTTGAAAAGAGTCATTTGCGTGACAGAATTCCCACACGTACGAAAAAATCATAAACAGGGCTTATGTGCTCGAGCCGACGTTTCGACAAGCTGACTTTCTTTCTTCAAGGCTAAAACTTGAAGTTCTAGCCTTGAAGAAGATAAGCCCGCTTGTCGAAACCTGGGCTCAAGCAAACGGCCCATATTTATGGATGAAGTGGAACAAAGATTTTGTGTTGGCATAGTGGGTTCGAGCTAGGATGTCCCTCGTGGACACCCTGGTGGCTTAAACTTCTCAGGACCTTTTAATACAGTCCTTTATTGATTGACTGGCGGAGTGAATTCAACACTCGCCAAGTGTCACGGACCGAGAGGTCATGCTTTAGATCCCCTGCGGAGGAATATTTTCTTCACAATATTTTTTTTCTTTCCCGACAACTCGCGTTCATTTTTCTGTCTTCATGAAAGTCTTGGTGGACCAGGCACAAAACACTTTACGTTAACATCAAGGTCTTGCTGAACCCGTCATAATACACTTTTGTGTTAAAAGATAGCTTTCGCCCTCGAAAGGTATTTAGCGAATGCACAAAGCACCATGTGAGGTTTTTCTCTTCGTTGGACAGCAAACGATGCGTCTATACGTTCGCAGGCATGGGAAAAGACGCTCCGTATTGTTTCAATACGGAGCGTTATAGTTTCAATACGGAGCACAAACCAAAAAATTGTTCGAGCCCTTATGCATTCATCTAACACGACTTCGTGAAGGAAGCCACGCTCTTCCTATTCCTTCATCGTTTTCTTCTCCGTTAGATGCATTCGTCTCCTACCTCTATAGAAAACTATGTTCACCTAACATGGTTTTGCAGTGCCTCCGGGATCGATGAACACTTGTCCGAACGACGGTGCCGTGTGATAAAGTTATCACATGACCATAATCTTAGCATCACTCCGTGTTGACGCCTTCGGCAGTCACTATTCGCATCAGATGCGCCGTCTAAAGGCTTGACCACACGTGCGCGATCACTGCGTCAGCGCTCGGCTTTCTCGCGTGGCGCCGCGCCCTCTCCCAATAGAGAGAGATGATGCATGTCTGCGTCAAAAGCCAAACGCAAACGAGCTACGAGCTCATCGCGCACGTGCGGGCAAACCTTAAAAGGCCCTGCAACACTTCTTGAGCATGGTAAGAAACACGGAGGAAGGAAAGGTAAGAGAGGCCCTGACGTCACGTCACTCGTTGTGAAGCTGGGGAAGCCGGAAGCCGGCCATATGACTAGGCGAATTCTCCTCGCTTGTTTACATCCGAATGTAAAGCAGAAGGCATGACTCTCTCTCCGGCTCGGAAAGCACGTGGGCTGCGCAGCGCGTGTGTCGTGATGATCCGAAAACTAATGGAACGGGGCTCATCACTCCGAGCCTGCGGGACACCTTCAGCTGAATCGCTTTGTCCGAGTAATAACAGGGAGTAACAGCTCGCCGACAACGAAGCAACTACGGGAGAACGCGCGCTAGATGCACTGACAACGGCGAGTGCTTTCACGTCATTAATTCAGCAACTGTACAGACAACACGATCGGTCGTGCGCCTTCTACGGTTGCATTCCGCCACGCGGCCTAGGCAGCGTCCTGCCACTGTGTCCGTGTTCCGCGTGAAACTCACCGGCGTCAGCATTCTGCGACCGTGGTGACTTTGAGCACGGTGCTAGTGACAGTTGAACGCGGTTGCTGTCAAGTTGAGATTACATGAAATGCTGGTGGAGAGTGTACCAAGCGAACAGAAAAGGTGTTTTAATACGCACATGCAAGTTGTTACTGTACACACACAACACGAAACTACGTATGTGCACATGGTCCTCATGGCGTCTTGCTGGGCTCAACAGCGTCGTCCGTTGTCACAAGCAGGAGCACTGCTCAACCGTCACTGACCTGCAAGGCGTTCGTCGTCATTCAGCTTCATCGTGGTGCCCACGCAATTTCGCTGACCACTAACTGCTTCATCCGCGTCATCCGCCGCACGACACATGGATATGCACTGTTCTACGCACTGTTGAAACGCCGTGATGGACAAAGGGATTTGTAAACGTTGCTAAGAGTAATGTGACTGCCAGCAGAACACTGCGTAACCAATAACGCGGCGCAGAGCACAGATATTGTCGGCCACGGCTCAGCACGAGACCTGGGGAGGCACACATTCCGCCGCCAGCCGCGGCCGCTCACTGCTAGACCAGCTACACTGCGCAACACGTAACCATAGCAATGCCACCATTGTGCCTAGTGAATATGGCCGCCATGATGTCATTTCGCGCCACACTTTCACGCCCCGCGCCGGCTGGGCATGCTCTCTCCTTACCTTTCCTTCCTCCGTGGTAAGAAAACACTGCAGATCGGTAGCAGAGGCTCCCGACAATACGCGAGTCAAATATTACAGCGCAGCCCGTGGCCTGGGAATTCGCAATAAATTATCAAAGGCAGCTAAAAAATGCTTTTTCTTCTCTCGGTAATCATCACGTAATATGCCCAAAAATCACACGTAGCAAGTCCATCTATCAGCCATTGGCTGATTTGAACATGGCGTGCTCGCTCGTTACAGAGATCGCCTGGGAGGCCGCTACTTGTCCACGCGTGCGCACGCGATCACACTGACAAAGCCGCGCATTCGAAGAAAAAAAAAGTGCTCGCGGTCACGGGGCGCACGTGACGTTTCTTGTGGCCCTGCCGTTCCTTCCTGCTAAGTTCCGGCACTTTCGTCCGGATGAAAAAAAAGAGAGAATGCAATTGCAGCGTGCGACAAATCTTTGTAACTCTACTGGTAGTGGACGGATTTTTAAAACTTTTTGCGGCGTGAGCTCGTGAGGCAATAAGCTCTTCCAATAAAGTCATTTCATGGTTAATTGAAAAAGTGTTTCAGGGCCCTTTAAGGCTTCCACCTAGATAGGCGTCACTTCCCTCTCAATCGTGGCTGCTAACGTTGCTGCCTTTACTTCTATTTTCTCGGGCATTGTCCTGTTCGCAAAATCCCACGAGGTCGTAGAGTGAGAGCCTTGGATGACGTCACTTTTTGACATCATCAAGACGTCACAGGTCACAAAATTTCTTTCTGGACTTCTGACGTGACGTGACGTGATGCCATTTGACTACGCCGTAGCTTTAGCTAACGGTGGGCTGATCGAGGAGGCAATGCGAAGCCCTAAGCTGAGGTCCCTCTGATTCCGAAGGCTGTGCAAGAGGACGTTAGCTGCAGAAAACTTCCGGTGTTGAAAGGGCGGGATATGAATATATCGACTGAGAATAAAAGAAATAGAAAATGGCTTTATTCTTCGAGTAGTCTTGGGCGAATGCACGTAGGACCCTGTGAGTTTTGTAGTATCGTAGGCGCGACGCGTAGTGTTCCATCGCGACAGCCATTCCTTCTGTGTCTTCTTCATATATTTTCATCCCTTAATCTCTTTTCCTCCTAGTATAGGGTAGCTAACGGGACACGCGTATGCTGGATCTCCCGTTTCCTCCGAGTTTTTTCATACCTTTCACATATAAGAATCTCTGTTATAGTGCCACTTCAGGCTGTTTCCATGCGTCAAAACTTGGCTCGGTGTGATTCGACTGTGTTTGTTCTCGTTAACTCTATCGCCGTCTCTGCAGAGTAGCCACAATAACTAAGCCGTACGTCCTTTTCTTACATCAATGAATGCGAAACGTTGTCATCGCCTCACTCGCTTGGTGGGACCCTTTCTTTGTAGACAAAGCCCTGCAATAACGCGCGCGGACAAAGGAAATGGCACCAATTTGCCGGCCGTGCCAGCGAAGACACCGTAAAAAAAAGCTATAGAGTGCAAAGAGACAACTTTCGGCGATAAAACTCGTCTGGCGACACAATAGGAATGCCACGCGCAGAGAGCCAGAGGAAGCTTTATGGTAGTCGGCAAAATCAAGGCCGAATCGTCGACCCAGTAGCGTGGTACTTGAAGAGCGCCAGAGCGAAAACCTCTGAGCCGAATTTATTGGCTCGTGGGACGTAAAACATCAGATTAAGCCTCCGGTAATCGTGTAACGTCGTACAAGAACACTGTACAGGCTGCACAGAGCTCGGATGTCTCCGAGACCAGCTGCCACCGTCTAGGACTATCACTCACAATTTTTTTCTACGCATGCGTTTGTATGTGCTTGTGAAGGGAAGAATAACAGTACAAAAGGAGCTGCCCCAGTTCAGCCAACTCATACCCGACATCAGAAAATGCGTTCGGAATGCGATTATTAGGCGGAAAGTGGTGAATTTTTGACGGAAAGAGTTTACTAATGGGACTACCAATGTAGTACGTAAACTGAACGTCTGCGCAATATAGACAGTGCGTCCTGAAAAAAAAAAAGGCATTCGGTAACAAAAGTTCAAGGTACTCATTTGTTAGCTCAAATTAAGTTATCAGTCATCTTTTTGTTTCTTACTTTACCCAGCGCATTTTTACACTACAGTATTAGAATGAACAAAAGAAGGAAAACCAATCCCTGGCCCCATATTTGTTGCATGCAACCATGGAGTTTCTCACAAAACTTACCTGGAGGAAAATAAGGCGCTAGGCGCGTCAAGGGAATGACGCGGTATGGGAACTTCGAACTTGACTCGGATTTGTATACTCAAAGACACGTATGGCTTCACGTTATGGTTGATTAATTTGATTTACTAAAGGACACGTATTAAGATATTTATTTTTGTCGTTGCACAGAAGCGTGTTTTGCTTAACACCGCAACCTTCTGCGTCGATGTACAGTCTTATGAAGCGTAAGAAGTAACCAACGGCCCGCTGAACTTGGCAGACCACAAAGTGAACGTTCCCTCCGCCACCTTTTATTTCGTCTGGTTCTTACCTTCGTCGTTTGGTTGTGCCGTCAAGGTAAGGTGGACTTTTATTTTAGAATATATTATGCTTAATTGAGACCCGCTTATAAACGCTTTGCTTCAGAGAAGTTTTATTTACGCAGTCGTATTGACTTTTGAGCCGAAGCCTCGCTCAACACCAGCCAACACAGGCCTCGCAGACACATATACCGTCATTCCCATTGATCCAAAGGGGCCCCCATTAAATTTGCATAACGGTGGCGCCCCACACTACTCTCTTATTATTATTATGAGAAACTCTAAGCGCGCATAGAGTTTCTACACATTACGGAGTGAATGATGTGATGAACGTGGGAAGCATCCGTCCGTGCGTCCATGCTTTCTTCCATCGATTCGTTCTTGCTTCCGTCCGCCCGTCCGTCCGTCCGCTGCCTGCCTGCCTGTCTGTCTGTCTGT